>CAKALG010043278.1:0-22694 GCA_916700815.1 Helicolenus hilgendorfi
ACACATGTCTTCACGTAGCCGCTGCGCTCCAACGCTGCCCGGGGATGTTTGTCATGAGCGCTTCTGGATGAACCTCTGTCGCTGTCCGCCTCCAAGGCCATGGCTGTGAAGAGAGTCAAGGGGAATATAGCTGCTGCTGACCGAAACAAATAATAGATTAATCCTTAAAAGTGTGTCTCAGTGTCATGTCTACACCTGATTCCCATGATAATGCTGCATGCAACATTAGGTCAGTGATGCTCCAAAACAAAAGTTCAATAAGTATGCATCAAATTTAAAAAAATGCCAAATTATAAGTTTCACACAACTTTTCTTTAAGTTTTCACAACTTCCCCCATTACATTTGGTCTCTGGTAGTCAACCAAAGAACCAAAAAAGCAAACCCCTGGCTGGCTTTTCACACATCTAGGCCACTGCCTCCACATAGTCTTTCTCTCTCTCTCTCTCTCTGTCTCTCTCTCTCTCTCCCTCTGTCTCTGTCTCTCTCTCTGTCTCTTTCACTCTCTCTCTCTCCCTGTCTCTCTCACTCTCTCTCTCTATGTCTCTCTCTCTGTGTCTCTCTCTCTCTCTCTCTCTCTATCTCTCTCTCTGTCTCTTTCACTCTCTCTCTGTCTCTCTGACTCACTCTCTCTGTCTCTCTCACTCTCTCTCTCTCTGTCTCTCTCTCTCTGTGTCTCTCTCTCTGTGTCTCTCTCTCCCTCTCTGTCTCTCACTCTCTGTCTCTCTCTATCTCCCTCCCTCTCTCTTTCTGTCTCTCTCCCTCTCTCTCTCTCTCACTCCCTCTCTCTCTCTCTCTCTTCCTCCCCTCCTTTCTCTCTCTGTCTCTCTCCATCCCTCTCTCTCTCTCTCCTCTTTCTCTCTAGACACTATCCCGTTTTTTTGTGCTGCTCCGGTGATTCCTCCGTCACGTTTCATCTCTTTCCCCGTGTTTTCGGTTCATTCTGCAGGCTGATGTGACTCAGTCCTCGGTGGATGGATGCCATGTTTACATGAAGATTTCCTGGCTTGTTCTGGAAGACGGAGCGGCCCATTATGTGAATTGACTATAGTGATCCTGTAATACATTCTGGAGGTACTCCACTGTATAAATATGACAGGGCACCAAAAAAGGGATAACATACTAGTTCCACACAACTTTATACTATTTCATTTATCATCCTAAACTCACATGTCAAGGACACTTTACTATATATAAGAACCTCTTCAGGAAGCTTCACTTTCCTTTAATCTGTATACATCCAGGGTGCTCATTTCATGGATGTACTCCAAAGAAACAAAATGAGAATCCTACAAACAACAAAGAGCAGAATTTAGCTCTATAATAATCATCTTGCTACCCATGATATTTCCCCCCCGGATTAAAATCCTAAATCACATCATCCTCTGCCTCCTGTCTGTGTGGCAGACCGGCTGAGGACAAGTTAGCAGCCTTCACCTGTTTGCCCTACATTTTATGAGAGGATTTAAAAAGGATGCACTGCTCTGCAATCACATATACGTCTGTCGTCTCTTTCTGTCGTATTAGTAAAGCAACTAAATCCTCTAAATTGGTTGTATGAAAGGTATTATCGCTTATTCTTTGATTCCTTCAGGCCTTGTATCTGTTACTATCCATCCAGCGGGTCGGTCTCAGTCTCAGTTAAAGCTACAGTGGGTAGAATTGGAGCAAACATTAGTGCATGAGACAGGTAATCTGAAAAAAATCATGTGCTTCTGTGTCCTTTGGTGTCCACCAATCAGAGCTGATCTGGAGCCTGTCATCTCTGAGCAGCTGTCAATCACTCGCAAACTCCAATCAAACGGTCAAACTAGGCAGCGCTGATCAAATATGAATCAATATTCTTTTACTGTAATGCCTATTTCTCACCTTAGATGTTTTCAGAAACATCTTATAGTGTACTGTTTAGCTGTAAAATGAGAAAGTTTGCTTCGGCTGGTGGGCAGTTCTTGGTATTTCCTCAACAGATCTCTGCAGAGTCACAAACTTTCTCATTTTACAAATCATATTTGCTCCATTTCTACCCACTGCTGCTTTAACTGAGACTGAGACCGACCACCAGATGGATAGTAACCGAGATTAGGCATTACAGTAACAGAATATTACGTTTGATCGGCGTTTCCGAATGATTGACAGCTGCGTCCGTTGAGCAAACAGTCAATAGGATTGCTTTCTCTCTGAAATGAACTGTGATTGGCCAAAGTCTTCCGTCACGGGCTAGATTTTTTAAAGCCTGAAAAAAGAGCCATGAGGAGGTGCAGAAGTCTATTTTTCTCTCAGAACACTTGAATTACAATATGCTGAAAGGTTATTACGGAATTTTTGCCCAATGATGCCAGAAATGTTCTGCTTATACTGCAGCTTTAATCTATTAAACCTCATACTTATAGTCCATGTTTGTCCCCAGATGATATATACTGTATGTTTTCTGCATCTCTCTAATCCTCTGTTTGTTTGTGTCCCACAAGCACATAAGCTTCCAAGTTGGATGGCTCTCTTTCTCTCTCATCATTTGCTCCTCATTGTCCTCTCTTTTCACTCCTCTGTGCTGGATCATCAGCTGTCCTGGGATCTTCTCTCTCTCTTTCTCTCTCTCCTGGCTGTCGGTGTCATTCCAGATGTTTTGGATCTGGATCGTCGTCTTCCAGGATATTCAGCCTCTCCACTTGTCTTTCTTTCTCCCTTGTGTCATTTCTCCTGTCTGTATGAATGTTGTGCTTGAGCGTTGCCTCTTGTGTGCGTGCGTAGTCCGTCCTCTTTCCAGGTCTCCATGATGGAGAGGAGGTCATGTGGTGGTCACATATTGTTTGGCAAAACCTTGAAGTTGCTTGACGTCCTCCCGGATCCATATTCCTCATATATATTTATCTATCTATAATTTGTCATCCAAATTGTCCACCACGTCGGTCTACTCTGTACACACAACATACTGCATGTCTGTTCGTTCCCTCTTCTGTTGCTCTTCCTGAGGTTTCTTCCATTTTTCTGCGGTTTATTTTGTGGAGCTTTTCCTTAGCTGAATGGAAGGTGTTGTATGCTGTGCAGATTGAAAAGCCCCTTAAGGCAAATTTGTGGTTTGTGTTATTGGGATGTTGACTTGAAAAATGCTGTATTATGTCTGAAAAGTAGTCAAAAACATCAGTCTAACACACTGGGTACATTCATTTTGTTATTTGTGGCTTAATATGCATAATAAATATATGAGGTCTCTCCGTTCCCCCATTAGTAGTTTGAGTTATGATGCAACAGAGGAACGGCGTTTTATTACACAACATGGGTCAGCACAATCAGTCGAGTGCAATCAGGGCATAAATCTCATGTTTTAGTCATCGCGTCACAGTGGACAGAGGATATTTGCCAGTACAAACTGTTCATTCTCATTCATTATTTTCTCCTTAGAAACCTGGTGTCAGGTCAGGGAGGTTGAGAGAGGAAAATTTAGTGCACAAGGGGCCAAATAGTTATTTTTTATACTGGTTGACAACTTTCCAGAGTGGCAAATGACTGTACAGTCACAGTCCAAATTTTCTGATATTTGACTAAAGGACAGGTACACAGTTATTTTGCCCACGCTGAATGTTTACAAGTCAGTCACCAACTCCGCCATCTCAAAGAAAAGAAAAAAAAAAAATCACCGAACTGTGATATGGTCCTCTACATGGGGACCCACAGGTGCAATAAAGAAGGAGACTCTGTCTGGGCCGGCTCTAGCGGGGTCTAGCCCCGTCTTTGCTGTACATCAGCACTAACACACTGTAAATCACATTTTGGCAAAGGTAGCCATGATAATAACATTCTTCGACCTTTGGCCTCAGAGATGTTGTCCAGACACACTCCTCCAGTTGTACTGAGGAAGTGTTGTAACAGAGTCATCTATCATTGTGAAGTGCTTGAAGAGAACTGGATGTGAATGTGTTTCATCAGGTTATCTGTATGTGGTTTGCTTACACAACCACACTTATACATCCTGATATACTATATCTCTGGGCATCATATGTAAACGTTCCCCTTTATGTTTTGACTTGTCAGAGTGGATGAGCTTATAGTAGTATAATTACACTACTGGAACAACATCTCACCAGGGAGCATTTATGTCAACAGCAACAGTAAATCCACTTCTATAGAAGGGCACTCTGCGGCCTGTCCATACAACTGATTATTAATTATAATTATCCAACCGTCGTCCTCAATGTAGCCCCACTAGAATTAACTAATAAAGAGACTAAACTCACACAATTAAACAAGACTGACCATTAATAACTAAAACGTCTATGGACACATAAATTAAATAACCTGCCACTTCTTGTAACGTTAGAATGGACAGCAGAATAAAACACAACCAAGGCAGACACAACACGATGTATCAACAATATAAACTCCAGCGAGGCTGCAGCCACTCAAGTAAATAGAGAGCTGCACAGTTATAATACAACACTCAGCAGGTTTGTTATCGTAGGCTTACTCACCTGTCTGAACGTAATGCTGGGAGTCCTCAATCTGCTCCAGGTTCAACTTCTCTGCTCGCTCATTCTCAATCCATAATATCACCAGTCAACTCAGCCCTGTGGTCCCACTGAGCTCCTCAAAGTTTTCAAACATGTTGAGCTGCAATCACATCAGAGATTATTGTCAAAAACAACAGGAAGTCCTCACACACCCTACTGAAGGCCAGGGTAGTGCATTCAATCTGATTCATTAGGATAGATGCAACATTTTTATTTTATTTTTTTACTATGACGAGTTACAACAGGCCGATGCTAACCATGACCCATAATGTACGGATTCTTAGTTTTATCACATTATTGTGTATTTTTGTAGTGTTCATTATCTGCTGGCCTGTACGCGCTTCTTCTCGGCCTAAGCTGCTGATTTGACAAATTTCCTTTGTTCCTTTCTCACATAGTTTATCGGGACTTTTTTCATGTGACTTTTGTTTTTACTCTGTAAGGAATATGGCTTGAAATATACTGTATGCAGCAAAGTAGACTATAATACTTGTGATAAAAAGTACTTCAGTAAAAGTAAAATGACAGATTTATTTTGTAAAACAAGACAAAAACAATGTGTTTTCACCATGTGCATCAACACTGTATGATATGTGACTTTGAGCTGCAAGTGATGGAGTAGCCGAACAAAATCCGTTCAGTTATGATCCAAAATACAGTAATTTTCACTTCATTAACCCAGACATTATATGCTCTATTACAGAAATAGAAGTCCAAATGTTTTCTGGACACATGGTTCCCATTTATTGAAACACAGTGAAAGTGCATTAAAAGTACACCAGGTGCAATCAAATATAGCCTACAATAAAACAGCCAGAACTTTCTAAACACTGCAAGTTTCCAAATTATGGGGTGACTCATAATGATAACAGATTTTCATTTTTGTTATGCTTGACTAATTAGCTTTGTCATGGTTAACTTAGACCTCCGGGCTCTGAAGATTTGGCCGCTCACTGAGAGAGATGCAGTGTTACGCATTTTGAGAAACTAAAAATACCCTCAACGCCACACAGAAGGACACCAGGAGGAATGTTACAGGGTCGTGGGCCAATTCTAATCACTGAGTTTTCATTTCTCTTCTTCTTTTCACACATACACCCACACACACATTAAAACATACGCCATGCACAGTTGCACTGTGTTTTAAAACCAAACTCGAGCGTGTGACTGCTTTTTGGTTTATACAATAAAGTTTACAGCCTCGTCCCGCTGCAGGTGTAGCTTTTTAGACATTATACAATGTGTTCCTGTTGTCATAACCTTTTTTGGATAATGGCACATAAAACTATTCGTCATGTTCTGACACACTGGGCCAGAGAGACGTCATTGGCCAGTTGTTTGGCTGCCAGACAACAGACCGCCTGTGCTTGTGCCTGTTGAAGGAGAACGCAGGTTGTGCTGTTGCCCCTGTACGTGTCTGCCTACACGTATATTGTATAAACATACACATGTAGGCAGACACGTACAGGGGCAGACACCTACAGGGGCAACAGCACAACCGCTGAGTGTGTCTACATGTGTGAATGTGTGGAGAGAGAAGGGGCTGTGTCTCTGGGGGGCTGTGCAGCAGTGAGATGACTGTTCTCTCTCACCTCTTCCCTGTGCCTCTCCGTGTTTTGTTAAACACCAGAAATGTTATTTGAAGGTGCTGCTCTGACCCTTTTCCTGCTCTGAGGGGGCAACTCTTTACCCGTGGCGCTCTACAGTTTTGGGTGCAGTGGCACACTCCAACAGTGACTGTATGCCAAGGACACACGACTCACTAAACAAAGCACACCAAATTAGTGATCCACTGTGAATTACATAGAAAAAGCTGAGTTTGATCATACGAGAGGTTCAGAACGAAGCCGCTCTTTCACAAGGCTTGTAATACTTTGGAGGGGAAAAACACAGTGTGGTTATAATGATTTTCTGTGTTTTTTAATGTATGTGGAGTGGGGAAAATAAAGATGTATGGAAGCGGAAAAAAAAAATACTTAAACAAGCACTGCTCTAAAATCTAAAAGGAGAAGTGCATCTTTTTGGGTAACTCCCTGCAAACCGATTTTTTTTGCCCATTCCAACCATAGACTGCGCATATGAAGTGGACGTAGTCACCGTGATGTCAACCATTCGTTTGTGGACTGCCATTTTGAAGCCTCGAGTTCAGCATTGTGGCTGTCGCCATCTTGTTTTTTTGCAACCAGAAATAACACGAGAGGAAGGAGCTTAGTACAACCGAATACTGAATAAGACATTTTTAGGCAACCAAAAAAGTTATCATTTACTTTACATGAACTGAAAACACACTGTAAAAGGGTTAAAAAAATAAAACGCAGACAACGACCTGACTGGACAACGCCGTGGTAGCGACCTGGCAATCACAAGGTAGCCGCGCCCTAAACATACCCTGCTTTATGGTCTATTTGACTCTAAATGGGATCACAATTTACTAAATGAACATCATGCTGTATTGAAGATTTGAAAATAGCAATTGAGACCATAAACTCATGTTTACAATGTTTACTGAGGTAATAAATCAAGTGAGAACTTCTTTCTGCAACCAGAGGAGTCACCGCCTGCCTGCTATTAGAAATAACACAATTTTAAGGCACTTCGTCATTGGCTTCACTTCTCAGACCTCAAGTGTGTTTGTGAACATGACTCTGATCAGCTGAAAACAGTACATGTCCTGGCAGCGCTTTTTCTTTTGGCACTTCATTGCTGTTGAAGTCATTTTTTAAAAAGACATTATTCATTTATTGCTTCCATTCTTCATCATTAACCAGGGATGATTTAAAAAGAGTCCTTGTTTAATATGTATTAACGGAAAATGAATATAAAAGTCATGGTGAGTTCAGCAACATATCACGTCATCTTCCTTTTGGCTCAACGCCAAAATGTGTTTTGATGCCGGTCACTTGCTTGTAGCACCAACTGCCACCTCTGAGAAGCTGAAAATACAAGGGATGCAAAACTGCCAGCGTGAAGAAAGAAGTCTGGAGTAGCCAGAAATCTGTTGATCGTGAGAACATTAGAGAGTAAACAGCATCTCAGTTGACCTGTGTAAAGGTCCAGGAATTGGGACTCTGAATTCTCACGAAATCTTTGGCCACGACAAAAACAAACTAATCATGTGAATTGAAAAGTCGAGCAGGAGGCTCGACAATACAGCCTGTCCAAAACCATATCTGCACTAAGAACTTTGAAAGAAGATCTTCATAACGGCTTTGATTAATGTTACACGAGAGCAGCGTTTTATGCAGGAAACACTGGCTGAATTGCAAATGATACAGGAAGGATACGGAACGCCTCGGAGTTAGCTAATCAATATTTCCTGAGATCTGTTACAGGGAAGCAAAAGACATAAATGCACTACGATGAGAAGAGTACAAGGCATCACTGATTCTCCACACAGACAAGATGAATGCATGGTGTATTGTATCCACTGGTATGTTAAAAATAAAGACATCTAACATGTTATCTTTCTAAGTACAGTAACGAGGAATGCATTGACAGCTGCTTTGCAGGTTTAAGATGAAGCTTTATTATTGTTATGTCCTCCAGAAGTCATGCACAGTAATCTAAGATTTAGACATCTACTAAACATTTAAATTTTCCCTCCTCGTGGAACCTAAATTTAGCTGGGAGTCTCTTAAATAGCAAATAATATGAAATTGCTTGGTGGGATCACTCCCAAAAGTATGGAATTTATTCAAGTTCATTTGATAGAACTGCTTTGCTAAACAGGAAAATATCAAAATTACACTGATATGTGCTCATGCAATACACCAACATGCACATATACATATTGTTCAGTGTGTCCTTAATTGTTACCATATGATGGATTAGGAGTTGTTTATGAGTTAGCGCAGTAGAAAATGTTCCATATCCTGTTTGCTACTCTCCACCAATCATAAATCTCCAACAGTGGCCTGTTCACACCAGTAATGACTTGGAACATGCAGCTCTCTCTTTATAGGTTTCGTATGTGTGGTAGTAGAGAAGAGAAATTTACAGCGTGATAATGAAATATGCATTTTCTTCTTCTTGTGTCTTCCAAGTCCTATCTATGTTTTACAACGAGGGAAAAAAAACTGGCTATGAATTTGTGACTTTAGCAGAAAAGCCACAGTGTATTTTGCTCAACCTTTTCTTTCGAACCAACGCAGGCGCCCGGCCTAATACGGGCTCCCGCTGCTGCTGGATCTCATCAGACCAGACCCGGAAAACACGACCAAACCAGTCAGTCCCTGTTGGTCAAACTAGAAAGAGTCTCTTAACAGGGCAGCATTGCGTCAGCAGCACGATAAGCTGTGTCTGCTAACCCTTCAGGAATCCATGGACTGCTTATCAGGGCTGCGATAGTGGCCTCACTATGTGTGTGGTGTGTGTGTGGTGTGTGTGTGTGTGTGTGTGTGTGTGTGTGTGTGTGTGTGTGTGTGTGTGTGTGTGTGTGTGTGTGTGTGTGTGTGTGTGTGTCAGTTTAACTCAGGTAGTCAAAGGCCTGGGAACAGGAAAGGGCCAGTCTGGGAGAAATTCAGAGCAGTTCCATGCCTGCCATTAGGGCTGCACAATTAATCGAATATTAATTGCGATCACGATTTTGGCTTCCCACCACAATTAAATGAACATGATCGACTGTGATATTGACGTTTAAAATGCGTGCTCCATTTTGGCTTCACTTTTGGGGAACTGTCATGTTATATACAGATTGTATATAAGAAGTGGACGTAGTCAACGTGACGCCACCCATTTGTTTGTGGACTACCGCTTTGAAGCCTCGAATTCGGTATTTTGGCCGTCTCATCTTGGTTTTTGGCCTCTTGGTTTTTTGGTCATTGGCACTTTGGTTTTTGGCTGTCTCCATCTTGGTTTTTGGCCGTCGCCATCTTGGTTTTAAGCCAGCACCATCTTGGTTTTAGTCCGTCACCATCTTGGCTTTAAACCGTCACCATCTTGGTTTTAGTCCGTCACCATCTTGGTTTTTGGACGTTTCCATCTTGGTTTCTGGCCATCTCAATTTGTTTTTTTTTGCAACCAGAAGTGGCACGAGAGAGTACAACCTATTGCTGAATAAGACATTAAAAAGTGCAATAAAAATATTTTTGTCCCTAAAATCTATGAATAATTGTGATAAACAAGTGTGATCTCAATATTGATCAAAATAATCGTGATTATCATGTTGTCCATAATCTTGCAGCCCTACCTGCCATTGTACATATATGTTTGCATGTATGTAGCAATATCTAATGGACTACAGGTGAGAAGGAAATGTGGTTAAAGTATTCATCTGCTCCTGTATTTGTACGCATGGTACTGTGTGACCTCAGCGTATATGAAGAGACAGAGAAAAGAAACTATGTGTTATCAGGAGTTGTACCTGTGCTTCAACGCTAGTCTCAGTCCAATTTATTTGCACACTCCATTCTTGTGCGCCTCCTTCTCACATGTGCCACCTCTGACTGACCCTCTCTAGACGTGTGTTTGTCCAGCTATCTACAAACCACTGTGATCCGCTGGGATAACACACATCCACATGTACAAGGAGCAAGGCTACTCATCCCACCGTGGTTTACAAATCCCACTTAAATAGAACAAATATAAGGTCTAACCTGGTGTGACAGAGATGAAGAGACGTGAGGTGTGGCTGCCTACAGAAAATACCAATGAATTATATAGAAAGGCCTTATGTTATGAATATTTTACAGCCTGTCTCCCTATATGTGAGCGACAAGATCAGACTACTGATGCTACAAGATGAGGCGGCTGAACAGTTTTTACAGTTTTATGTAGTACGACAAGGTCCTTAGAAACACGAGGTTTTTTTCTATCCAAATATGTTGACATTTTAAGCAAATTTTAAAAAAGAAAATCATCCTGATGGGTTAGTGCAGTGGGTCCCGACATATTTTGATTGAAGCCTATTCTACTACACAAAGACTGGTCTTTTTTATGTACCGACTTAATTAATTACCATAATAGTGTAGGAGCCAAAATTTATGTTTGTTATTGTTGTTAAATAAATGTAATTTATGGTGCTGTTAGATTGCTGCTAGACTTCCCCCAAGTGCGGTTCTCCCTTTGTGTGCAGCAATCGGGAAAGCAAATAGGTTTTTGACTGCAGTGAAAAATATTGTTTTTGAAAGGCTAAATGCCAACAAATATGGATTGAAGCAGAATATTTCATTAGATAAAAACATGTTGTAAATTTTGGAAATGATTACATTTATCATTTTTTTGATACATTTTGACTTTTGGACTTTAGAACGCTTTGGAGTTATTGGAAATATTTTGAATACATCTTTTTAAATAGATTTATATACAGACTTTTGTATACATTATTGTGATCTTTGGCGCAAAGTCTTTCTTGAATCTTACTTGAAACAAGGTACAAGAATAATCTTACTTACAAAGAAATGTTATCACACTTTAAGTTAATATGATGAACTTGTTAGAAAACAGTTGCCACATCCTGCAGGTAGGGAGCAACATTAGCATTTATTTAGAGTCGCATTTGTGTCAACCTATCCATCCATCTGCAGGTATTTGTGTCAACCTGATGAATCTAACTCCAATATTCACTCTCCTGGTTGCTCTGATTTGGTCTCCACCATCTTCTGAGGGAAATATCTGTCTCTTTAGCTGCTAAAGGCTCCACTATGTTCACCAGCTAGTCTAACTGCCTCTCTTTTGGTGCTGAGCAAGTAGTGCACAGTGGGTTTAAAGATGTGGTTTTCTACTGAAAACAATTCTAATGAGAGAAGTGGAGGGAACCAAAACAGTAAAATTGCAAAGTGGAAAACCAAAACAATGGATATATATGTTATGGAAATACAGAGCTGCTTAAAGTCTGATGACATCATTTGTTAAACGCATTTGCAAGAAACACATTTTTTGGGATGCCTTGGAGTTTTGAGTTTGTCATCATGAAAGAACAGAGCTGCTGGTGCAAAAATCAGCAAGGGTTCAGTACGCGTGCATGCATTGTGCGTTCGCGTGTGTGCACACATGCAGACAACTGCTTATGAGTTCACCTCACAGTGAACAGGATGATAAAAGAGAAACTGACTGCTCCCTATTCTTCCATCTGATTAGACAGAGCAGCGCAGCATCGGAGAGCACGCTTGTTATCCCAAAATCTGTTTTTAAGCTACAAAACACGTGTTCTTGTCCACACGTAAATCACACAAACACATGGCCACACATGCATGTAAGCCTTATTGTGCTTACACACACACACACACACACACACACACACACACACACACACACACACACACACACACACACACACACACACACACACACACACACACACACTCCATCTTTCATCTCGTTTTTTCCTACACCAAGGTGAATTCAGGTTGAGTGACTGACGCACGGCTCATTATGTCACCAAGTCACCCGAATGGGCATCATAATAAAGCACTGCAGCCTCACATGGATTCATTGATAAAACAGAACCAAACATGAACAGCAGGCTGCACCTACTCTCCCACTCCAGTAATATGTAAATGAAAAAATTTGCATTTGTGTGGAGCATGCGTCTAAGTGGCTTTAACAAAAAAGTCTAAAATTTGGTTTATTTGGGCCATGTGTCTGTGTGTTTGTGTGTTTTTATGTGTGCAACTCCAAGGGCCTCTTGTTGTCCTCCAGACGAGTATCCCATCTAGCGCAAGTTGTTCTTTGCTTTTGATCCTTATGCTAATAGTCTATTTATACCTGTTTGTTATTCACAATAATGTTTTGTTCGTTGTCAGCATATGTCGCTGTATGTGGGCAGCTGATTGAATAATTGTCATCACTTACCTAATGATGTGGTTTCACAATACTCAGAGCATCACATTATAATAATTATAAAGCTTCTACTTCCCATTGCAACATGTAACAATGTCTTAAAAAGACAAAACACAAACAAATAGATCAGCTAAAAAACGGGGGTCTTGACTGTATTATCATTGAATCTTTTGGATATAGATATTAGCCACAAAGGATTACTATTAAAGGATAGTTTTACTTTTTGGGAAATGTGCTTTTTAGTTTTCTTGTGGAGAGTTAGATCTCTGTATATTACTGTACGTGGGATACCTTTGCCTCTATGTCAGTGCAGATTCTGTGTTGGCAGATTACCATCACTGCAATGTCAAACCTTGCATTCCTGGGGCTAAAGTACCTCCCTGATGGTATGATTAGCATGCAGCCTTTTTTTGTTCCAACAGCAGGACTGACTGCAGCAACTTCAATCTTGAAACACATTTTCCAGCTAATATATTTTGTTAAGTTGCCATATTGAAATGGTCGTTTTATATATTTTTGTTTTGTTAATTACATTTGACACAGTGTGAGACTAAAGCCTAAAGATCCATGTAAACCTTTAACCCATCAGTATAGAGCTGACTGACAGAGATGGTGGAAAGAAAAAGGTGCAAGAGAGTCAAAGAATGAGAGCGAGTCTGTGGGGCCAGTGAAGTTAATGTAGCTGTGCCAAGCTTGATTAACATCAAACCAGCTCAGTTTCCCCGAACATCTCCTTTACATACAGCCCAAGCGCTTACACACGCAAACACAAACTGGATACACATGATTACTACCACTTTTGGTTGTCATTGATCAGCTTTACTGGGGGGGCGCTTCGTCAGCATCACATCAGTCCCTTCCTACCACAGCAGAACTGTTTATTCTATTTACTAATGGGTGATATGACCAGTTATGAAAAGCAACATATAAGCCATATATCTTGCTTCCCACATATTTCCCCTTAAAATGATATTGTCAACAAATTAATAATGTTCCAACAAGGTGTGAAAATCTCTCCTTAAAACATCCAACAAACAAAATCCCCGTAACATGATGAAATCATAGCATGCAGCCACAGTTCTGAAGCATTTCCTGACAAAGGCCAAATGCTAAAATGAAGATGTACTCAGGCAGACAGGGAAAGACACTTGCATGCATGGTTGCGCATGCTTGAAAAGTAACACCAGTACACACAAATACACAACCAAAGGCACGCTGATGTGAACATAGAAGAAAACAAACAAAGGTCTGGATGCTAAACGCCTGTCTTTACCATAGACTGTATATAAGAAGTGGATGTAGTCACAGTGATGCCACCCATTGGTTTGTGGACTGTCGTTTAGAAGCCTCGGAGTTCCGCATTTTGGTTCCGGAATTGCAACCAGAAGTGACACGAGAGGGAGGAGCTAAGCACAACCGAACGCTGACATTTTTAGGTGACCAAAATGTAACAATTGACTTTCATGAACTGAAAACACACTGTGAAAGGGTTAAAGTTACAACTCCCAGACCGGACAATGCCGTGGTAGCGACCCGTCACTCACAAGGTGACTCTAAATGGGACCATAATTCACTACATGAACATCATGCTGTATTGAAAAAGACTTTAAACTAGTGATTGAGACCATAAACTCATGTTTACAATGTTTACTGAGGTAATAAATCAAGTGAGAAGTAGGGTAATTTTCTCATAGACTTCTATACAATCAGACTTCTTTTTGAAACCAGAGGAGTCGCCCTCTGCTGGCTATTAGAAAGAATGCAAGTTTAAGGCACTTCACCATTGGCTTCACTTTTCAAACCCTGAGGTTGCCCACTGCTTTACACAATAATTAACCTGAGGCTGTACTCACACCAAATCAGGCATTACAGCGAAAACGCCAGTTCTCCCATTCATCTGAATGTGGGTAATGCGTTTAGGCATGTTGGGGGCTGCTGAGGGATGACGAAAAAAAAACTGCAGCAGCAAAAGTTGGAGAAACGCAACCCGACGTCATGCTGCAATGGCCAATCACGTAACCGCCGATCAGACCAGAAGACGTCCACGGGAAAAAGAGCAGCATGTGACACAATGGAGTGTAACCTTGTCTTTCTCTCAGTTTGGCCTTGTGCACCAGTTTAAAACCCACCATTTTGATAGGCCTCACATCCTGTCAATCCTGATTTGGTGTGAATGCAGCCTTACAGACAGTCTTTGTTTATATGTGCTTTTGTGTGTGTATTGAGGTGGTGGAGGTGGGAGGGGGGATATTTTCATCCAACATTCATCCCCACTGAGAAGGCCCAGACCTCCCATCCCTGTTGATTTTACTGTAAGTGACAGAACCAGTCCATTTAGCACGATCTTCCCTTCTCCTTAACATCGTACCTTCCATTTCTTGCTGTCCCTGGTTGAACTCTGCAGATCAGCAGTTCGAGTCTCTATGCCCGTCTTTATGATCCTGGCCCTCCCCTGTCCTCATCATTACCTCGCTGACTTGAGCTCCTCTGTTATCCCCCGGTTCTCTCCCACCCACGTCACTCCCTCCCTAAGTGGCACAATGGCACTTACAGCATGTTACAGCATATTGCTCTTACTTCACTGACACACACACACACACACACACACACACACACACACACACACACACACACACACACACACACACACATCTGCTGTATATGCTTGTCACTTCACAAATATACAATACAAAATGCTGAAATGAAAACAGCTCTACGAAAAGCTACTATTACTAATGCCCATAACCCATCCCACTGAAAGCTTTATTACAACTGTGCCCAGAACTGAAATCCTGAATGGCAGCCACAATACAAAAATGCAATCATGGCTGCACACCAGGCCGCCCCAATCTCTCCGTAAATACAGAGGTCGAGGTATGCGATAAGCCTCCCAGGGAAATCTATTTGCTGCTATATCAACTGGTGTTTACTATGGATTGCATCAACTCTAGTACATAAGGGTCAGAGTGCAACTTCCTCAGACAAAAGCAACCATAGTAATCCTGATCTCTGAATATCTGTATGTATTTTTTTACAGTCACATACATTTGTATGTATTTTTTTACAGTCACATACATTTTGGATGGATTGAAGTAGAGGGGCCATAAGGACTGATACATAATACAGACAGATATTTGTAATGCAAGTTCATAAAAGTAACAGGAAAACTCATCTCTAATGCAATATTCGCAGGAAATAATCTGCTCAAAATTCATCTCAATTGCTCGTTTTAAACAAACTTTCTGCCGTTTTTCCGTTCCCTATTTGAGTTAATTGTACAGTTTATCAGTTATTCTGTACCATTATTGTTAAGCATTGAATATAATGTGAAATAGGCATAAAATATGCTACTTAGTCAAAGGTCGTCAGTTTGGTTGGGAATCACTGAGTTAATTAACGCTCCAATGAGACTTGGGAAGTGATGCAAAGTTTATATGTCAGGATCAATGTGTAGCTGAAAAAGGTTTCATCATTAAGTCAGATTAGAGGAGCTCTTTGAGTGCAATGGAGCAGGAATTTATGGGATGTTGCCTTGCACTGTAACAGAAAAGAGAACAAAATAGTTTTTTTATTGGGCTTTTTAATATTTCACATCTCACTTACTGTACTGTACCAAATAATACATATATTCTGCTCAGCTCTAAGCAGTCCAATCAAGGATACACGAGACGATCAAAGCTTTAGCAGCCAGAAGGATTTGCCAAGCAGGTTCGCTCTGGGATAAAATATTCCTGTCTCTCTCCTCCAAACCTCCTCCAATCACTTCATCCATATCCATTGGCAGACAGTGTACTTACACTGAAATAGAAACCATTCCTGAGGGACAGTGTAGTGGTTAAGCTTCTGCAGCACTTTCTATTCTGGACAGCTACCAATAACACTGCTGTGCGACTGGCCTACGGATGTTTTAAGTTTCCAGACGAAAGCGTGAAATGCTGCCACAGTGGATCAGACTTTTAGTAATGCTAGTAAGGCATTGGTAATGATGGATGAGAAAGCCAACTCTTTGGAAGCAAGTAGGGTTCGATAGCCAACACAAATCTGAAGAGTGAATGACTGACTTTTTAGGTACAATTGGTAGAACTGTTTGGATGTTGCAGGAAACACCAGTCTGTTTTTCTTTTCTCTGTGTCGATTCATCTCTGCTGCTCTATTGAATTTGTTTGTCACACCCCCCCTCGTAAGAGCTTTGAAATGCATAATGTGTGGAGAACTGAATTCCGTCGTGCAGCCAGTGCTTTATTGCAGTCATTTGTTATACCCTGACATCCTCAACTAAAAGGAGGAAGAAGCAGAGTTCTGCTATATATTTCATATCCCACATTTATCTTTTTTTGGTCATAATATGGAACTGCTCTCTACAGAACATGTACAGAACATGTTGTCTTTGTTGCAAAATACATTTTATTCTCACTCTGGTCAAATGCTGAACCTCAGATTCCAAATGAATGATGCAGACTCCATCTTGGTAGTTGAATGGTGCACAGCCTCTACACTGAGATCTAATGCTCTGCATTGAGTCAAGCATGTTCAAGGTGGCTATCACAATGTTTTAAAGGATCTTATCCCATCTCTCATTTATGATGTCACCCCTATGTCAGTTTAGTGACATCCTTCTTGCAATATTGGACTAGGATCTCGAAGATGCAGACAAGATAAAAAACAGCTCTGGCGAGTCTGAAATGAGAAAACGGGGGCTTTCCCCTCCCAGTGAAGGTTAGGCATTTATCCCAAGTGGAGGACTTCAGGATCTTAGAAACTTAAGGTGGCCAGTATTCTTCAACTGAAGTGCTTGTTGGACTGTTGAACAGCTTACACACCTGTCGACCACTTTGTGAAACTGACAATCCAACATTCACACCCACTGAGATGACAAAATTGACAGAATTTGAACTTTGACCTTAAACTTTTCATTCTTTACACAACAGTTTCTGTCACTTTTCATGTGAAAAAAAGAGCGCAGCCAATTATTATCTTCCAGTGTAGTTGTTCGGAAACAACATATCCTCATAAAACGGTTTGTATGATATGTTACGAAAAGTTATTCCTCATTTTTCGTGTGTTTTCCTGCAACACCTGTCAATTTAGGTTTAGGCAACGAAACTACTTAGATCAAAAAATCATGGTTTGGGTTAAAATAACTACAGAAGTGGCATAGCTTAAGTACGGAAGTTACGTGACAAATAAATCAACATTGACTTCTGTTTTTTCACACGGGTTATGAACACCGGTCTCCTGGGTGAAAGTCTGGTGTTTTTTGACCCAACCATCCACCCCAACCTCTTCCCTATGCAGTGTTTGTCGCTCTTTATACTTCCTGGTTCACAATTATGTGGATCACATACAAATTGATTTAGTGTGACATATATGAATTACTGTGCACTTCTTTTCGTAGGTATAGCTATGAACGATGTATGAGAACAGCCTGTTAGAAGAGTTTTATACACTTTTGCTAACCAATGTGGTGGGAAACACATTGTACAAACTAGTTCTTTTGGAGCATAGCCCAACCCTTATTCAAGCAGAGAAGTGTTGTGACATGAATCACCAATGAAGTGCAGTGGCTACAGCATTGCCAGGTGGTGACCAACAGAATGAGCTTGTGGATACAAACTACCCAACTGAGATTTCCCTGCAGGGTTGCTGGTCTGTTTATGTTCTTCAGGCAATTGACAAAGAGGCTCCCCCCGGGGCTCCTCACTGGGGACACAGAGGCGACCAATTGGGAAGAAATGCAGGACAAAATGAACTACATTTCCCAGCTGGCCTGGTAATAATAACTTACAAGAAGCTGCAGGTTTCCAGTAAAAAGGTTGTCTGGACTGCTCTTTATTTCTTAAAAAAAACATGCACGTGGACACACACCAGGCATAGAAGCACTATAAACAGGACAGAGAGCAAGCGAGTGGAGGAGAGGCATGAGGAAAAGCCTGGTCCATTTAGTCATCATCCTTATGGGCTTATTGCCCAGCAAGAGATCCATTATCGGCCCATTGTACCAGTGTCATACTGGCTCACAGTGAGCAGGCGTACCCGGAAGCACTGACATTGGCCTTATTTGTGAAGCCATAAACCCAGCTGTGGGCATCCACAGAGGTGAGGAAAACGACCCTTGAAAGCCAATTTGAAGAAGGAACATCTACACAGCTAAATAAATAAGTGCTTACTAGCTGACCTTTTTATTGCTTTTTTCTCTAATTTCTTAAGGCTGGCCCACACTAAAAGATTTTTAGCAGCTATTGAGGTTAGAGGTTAGAGCAGGTCGTCCACCAATCGGAAGGTCGGTGGTTCGATCCCCCGCTCCTCAGGTCACATGTCAAATTGTCCTTGAGCAAGATACTGAACCCCAAATTGCTCAAATTGTGAATGAGTATTTAGACTAGATCCTGATGGGCAAAATTGGCACCTTGTATGGCAGCCTCTGCCATCAGTGTATGAATATGTGTGTGAATGGGTGAATGCTGACATGTAGAGTTAAGCGCTTTGAGTGGTCGGAAGACTAGAAAAGCGCTGTATAAATGACAGTCCATTTACCATTTCAAATCTTAACAGATTTTGAAAATGTGAGAGGAGGAATAGTGTGTGGAGAGCGACGATTTGGCCAAAAAAGCACAGGCCTTTTTTAAATAAAAATAAAACAATCTAACGATAATTAAGAATATTGTAACACACACACACACACACACACAAAGGATGTAATGCTCTACAATTTGGAAAGTAGGAGATGGAGGTAGACGCAAGGTTGCAGCACTGCGCTTGTGCCCACAAGGTCGTTGGTTTGACTCCTCAGAACAGCAGCAAAAAGTTGCAGAGAGAGTAAATGTCTCACAGCTACCGTCACACAGGCATTGACTAAATGGTGAAAGAATGCGACTACAGGCAGTCTCTTCATAACTGTATGCTTTGGATAAATAAAGATATTACAGAGCCACCGGTGATGTCATTACATCATTAGCTTCTTCCTGTTTGTCTTTAATAATGTCACTATCTTTCATTCTTTCTGCCTCTTGTCTTTGTAAAGTAGTTTCTGAACAACGCACCATGTCAAAGTTATGCAACCAAATGCACCACCTGGTGATCTGGCTTTTAGAAGACAATTCGCAGTATATTCAGCAGTTTATCCTGATTTGTGTACACTACTAAACCAGGATTTGCCTTACAAACATCTGTGAATCGTAAATAGAAAGAGAATGAAACAGCTGTAAAGGCCCCACTACTCCACTCCCCCGCTCCCTTCCTGCCTCTCCCTGCTTTCCAGACTTGCTTTTTCTTATCGTCCCAACACCCTCCCATAGGAGCTGTGGGCTTACAGAGGGAGGGTGAGAAAGCAAAAAAGAAAGAAGATGGAAATGCAGATTAATGTACAGTAAAATCCCAGTGGTCCTTTCTATATAGAGAGGCATTTTTTTGTAACAATCACATCAGCTTATACAAATGAGTGCCCATGGAAAATCCATCAATATTGTACATACTGAAGTTGGTCTGGACTTAATGTGAATTGTTTTTACTAGTAAGAGTGCAGCCAGATGGTCACTGCGCAGCTTGTTCCCAACATTTCAAATTCATGTTGCATATTAGAAAATTGTTTTCTAATACATTATTGATATGACAAGGCCTGTTTCTCATCTAGAGTCTTTGTAATTCACAGTGTACACAGATAGTGTGCAAATGCAAGAATATTGAATGCTTTCATATTTGGTACAACTTGTGCCTGTCTCATATCTTTGCATACAAATATATGAACAAAGAAATATCCAATTTGTCATCATCACTTCAACAATGTGGGAACACAACTGGACAAGTTGACAGGCCCCTCTGATTAGCCACATCCCGGCCTCATTCTCACTCGGCAAGTCCCTTCTCGAGAAGAACGGGCTGGTTCACAGCGGTCTGTCATGACGTCATAAATTTCCCCACAATCCTCAGAGGTATTTCCATACAAAGTTGTGTGAATTTCTTTCATTGCCATTTCCTGAGTCACACTGAGGCCTTGCCTTGACCACACTTTTTTTGCAATAGCTGATAAGTTTGTTATGAAACCATGAACACACAAAAATATGATAATAATGACACATAATATTATCAAGCATTATTGATGTGGACACATGTCATATGATTATGTGCAGGCCACTTAATCAGGCAGCTTAACGCCACCTCTGCCAAGTGGCTTGCTGTTCCTTTTTTTCTGGTAAAGATTGTTGCTTTCAGACCAAAGCCTGAAGAATGGGGTGCATCGGCACACTGCAGCCCGGTCGCATGAAAAGGCGTATGAATGACACGAAAATGCGCATTGCAAAAGTCAGCAATAAAAATGCTGTTCTTGCTTTTAGCGTGTCATTTGTACACCATGTAGTCTGTACTGACTGCAATATAAATGCATCCGCATAAATATGCTACGCTCAGAGCTAGTGACAGAGAATAAAAAGTTAGAAAGACTGCTTATGGTGGACCGGAGGAGAGGTGGATTGGTCCAACAAACACAGGACTTTCAACCAGGAGACCGCAGTTCGAGACTAGTGTTTTGTTTTGTAAGCTACATTAGTGACGTTTTTTCAGTACTCTTGTTATGTTGTTTCTGTACGTGTTTTACTTAGTTTATGTACTATTTTAAGGCCAACCACGATGTTTTTCCTAAACCTAACTAAGTGGTTTTGTTGCCTTCTGCTGGTACTGCATGTGTGTAATATTCACTCATCGGTGAAGGAAAACTTGACACTAACATGCTATCCTCTGGTGGACAGGTGGGCCTATTACACGCTTTGCCGTGATATCGGTTTGCACACTTTGATTGTGTGGCTTGTTCATGACTCAAATAATAGTGACATTAGCATTTTCGTAGTGCACCACATATCATACATTGGGGTATGTGTGTTGGCTTAATGTTGCTGGAATGACCAAATGAAAAACATAAGATTACTTTTTTTTTTAAATATGTCATCTAGCTCTCCTTGTTTTGCAGATGGTCGATCCAACACATTTTCCTTTAGGCCAGCACTTACTGTAATCCCTCTGGTGGGGGTCAGTCAGGCCAGAAAAGTGTTAGTGAGTGCTTGTGTGCATTTGCATTCATTTACTGTGTCTGTACACAAAACAGCATTTATGTTTGAGTGTCACTGTCAGTACTCCAGGGATCAACACATTACTGCTGTCCACATAATAGGAGGGATATAAAAGTAATTACAAGTTTTCAGTGATTTCCCTCTCTTCAAAAGTGAAGTTCTCAGATCAATAAGAGCTCAAGAGCTCATTCACAATGTGTGTGTGCGTGCGTGTGTGTGTGTGTGTGCGTGTGTTTGTGAATGGGGACATGTCCCCCTACATCCTTCTGTCTGGGATCAATAAAGTTTTACCATTACCTAGAACACAGTACATACTATCACACCATGTGTACATCCATCCATCAATGTTCATGAATTATGTATGTGCACACGTTCATGCCTGCTGATTTGCATTGCATACAGACTTGCATACATACACGTGTCAGGGGTCATCAGGGGGAAGGGGTGGTTGTGCTGAACCCTCCCATTAAAAAACATTGCCTCTCCACTAAAATAATAGATTGAAATGTTATGTCATCATATTAAATCAGGAAATCTAACTGCATTATTTTCATGTTAACAAGCTACTTACCAAAAATGTAATTCTTGTAAAACACATCGACAAACTATAATCGGTTTTAGATGGTTGCTGCTACAGTGTGTTGTAATTTATTTTAACAACACAGCAGAATCACCACCTACAACTAATACTCTGTTCCGCTGTGTTCTTGATGAGTAACATGACTGTGAAATATGGAAGGTATGAGCAGCAGCAGCTGCCGCAGTGCCGCTCAGTGTGTGTGTGTGAGCGAGAGAGGGAGACAGAGATAGACGCAGAAAGAGAGCTCTTTGTTGAGGAAAGACACCTGATCTGGCTACCTGGATTCCTTCATAGTCCTTCATGTGCAAGTGTGTATTTGTGCCTATTTAACAAACATGCATTAAGTCTACGTGTGTGTGTGTGTGTGTGTGTGTGTGTGTGTGTGTGTGTGTGTGTGTGTGTGTGTGTGTGTGTGTGTGTGTGCCTTGCATATATATTTGCATGCACATGCATAAAAGCATCTCAAAGTTGGAGCCTTTGCCTTAAGATTATGTATTGTACTCAACAAACTATCGAATAACACTGAAGGCCTCCAAGGTAGATCAACATATGTGAAAATGAATGTCAAAATTGTGTGTTTGCTGGACCCAACCACCTCTCCTCCCGTCCACCATAAGACGTCTTTCTCACTTTTTTTTTCTACGTCACTAGCTCTGAGCGTAGCATTTCACTCGGATGCATTTACACTGCAGTCAGTACAGACAACATGCGTACAAATGACAAAAGCAAGAAAGGCATTTGTATTGCATGCTAAATGCCTTGTGCATTATCAT
>CAKALG010043282.1:0-16252 GCA_916700815.1 Helicolenus hilgendorfi
AATATTTTCATTGCTAAAAATGTTTTTTCAATGGAAGTCAAACTTTAATGAGACTTTGCTCTTAAATCACCTGATCAATAAACAGATAGAAGAGACATTTTCTTGCTCGGCATCGCTTGTTGAAGAGCATTAACGTGGTATATAAGCCTTTAGTTCTAATGTGAAGTCTATGGTCAGTGTTTTAAAGTGCCATTAAGATGTTGCTCTTAGCAACCACCTCGTTAGGGCGGGTCATGTGACCTGTTGTCATCCATTATCTAATAACGGGCAAGATAAGAGGCTTGTTTAGACTACAGAGACAAAGAGACAGAAAGAGAGGGAGGAATGGAGTGTGTGTGTGTGTGCATGTGTGTGCGTGTGTGTGCGTGTGTGTGTGTGTGTGTGTGTGTGTGCGCGCCTTTTATAATTTGCTGTGGCTCCAGTCTGACACCTTTAAATGGCTGTCATCAGAAACCACATGTTACACACACACACACACACATACAGCAGTGTTTAGCTGTAATAGGCCTCTCAGCAGTAATCTGTCTACAGCTAAGTCCTCTTCACTTTAAATAGCCAGGGACCCCAAACTGCCTGGAATTACCTGTGTCTCTATCTTTTTGTCTATCAATCTGAATATGCAGAGACAAGAATAATGGGTTGATTTATTCAAATTCTACTAAATTACAGTATGGGCCACATGACTTTTGTATTTACAAGCCAATGTATGCATGAAAAGTATAAAATAAAACATTTACGTTGAAAAGGCATGAAGGTAAATGATGATGGTGGATGGATGGAGTCCTGTTTCTCTCCTTACTGAACAAAAAACTTGTACTTATTATTGAACTATATTTTTTAATAAAAATAAGACAAATAAATGTGCTTTTTATCTTTATGTTGGCGTTAACTTGCTTTGTTCCTGTTGCTTGTAAGTTAGCTGGCAGACTTTGTTGTACTTGTTGTCCCTGGCACTAAACTTGTTTACTCTGGGTTAGCGGTACAAAATGTGCTAAGCAGGAATCTGGAATCAGGTTCTTGCTCTGGCTCCTGCCTTGTGAACTTTGGTTCCGCATTATGCATAAAATCTTTTTAGAAAATAAGCAGACTATGGCAGAAGAAATAATTCTCTTAGAGCTCTTGCACCCATGAAGACATCAGTGAGAAAGACTGTGGGAAAAATAAATCTATAGCAATCTACAAATGAAATTACATTTTGGTGTTTCTCCTGTATAAGTGAAATTTTTTGGCCTGATATTGGCACCACAGCAAAGGTCAGGGGGGTCAACAAAAACACTGCGGGTCTCATCCTCCAGGGACCAGCATGTAGCCACAGCATGTTGCATAGTCACCTGATCAGTAACTGTTGAGATATTATGCACGGTACTAAAGTAAGTAAGCCAAGTAAGGGAAATAGCATATTTTACATTATATACTGTACATAGAATAGAACATTTCCATGTATTTGTATATAAACAATAGTAATTGTTTATGTATTTGATATATTTGGGTGTACCTGCTGGCAGTGGGTTTTGTCACTTTAAGAGCAGTAGTTGGTGAGTCACATGAATACTGGGTCACACAGGATAAAAAGCCTTTAAGATTTCTCTTTTGTTCAGCATGGTCTGATCATAGTGCATAATGTACAGGTCATGAATGAACAATTATTCAAAGCAGGATTAACAGATTTTCTTATTGCCACTTGGGTACAGCGGGAAAAAAATCTGTAAACATGATGTTGACATATTCTCATCTTAGAAAGTTGATTTGGTGAAGGTGGTAGCAAGAAGTTGCCTATTCCCACATCCAGCAGACACAGAGCAACATTAGCATTATTTTGAACCTGAGTCCAATATTCACTGTACCTTTAACTCCATTTTTGTTCCCACCAACTTCTGAGAGAAATCTGGCTCTTTTGCTGCTTTGTCTGTCTGATGAGTCAGCGGCTAGTAAGTCTTGATTATAGCTCTCCAGGGGTTCCCCTTCCAGACGGGACAGGTTGTAAAGACAGGTGGAGGGCTTTTTTCAAATTTATTTACCTTTTAATTTAACCAGGTTTATCGCTATTGATATCAAAGATTTATTTTACAAGACAGAGGAGAGCACAGTAGTACTGCAGTTGTCAACTCTTCTGCCTGTCCAGGCCTCAAGGCAGAGCAGTGTGCCTCATACTTTCAGGCCTACGTTCACTGAAACTTAACTGATTTCCTGAGTATTTAAATGGTCTTTAAATGCCCAGAACTATGCTGCCTTTCTTCACAGCCTGCACCAATGTTCCTGCCAAGCTATGCAGGTTCCTTAAATAAGTTAAAAGCTTGGTGATTCTTTTTAAACTTTGTCCAGTATAAGAAAAGAAAAAACACACCTAACTGCACATATGAGTGAGCATGTGTGCAGTTAGGTGTGTGTTGTGTGTGCGCGTGTGTTTAGAGTGCACAGAGGCCATTTGGGGTCAAAGTGTTAAAACAGGCAGACAGAAAGTTTGTGACCTTTGACCCTGGCTTGTGCCTAGGTCAAAAAGTGTAGATCCGTCCTGCTGAACACACACACATGCACACAAACACACCTCCCTTGTTAATGGCTAAGTCGTGTGGTCTATTTCTGGGTTGTGTCTCTGGTATAAATAGATTCACCTTTGCCCTAAGGCTTGGACAATCAGAGGAGCTATTCACAATACATACACACACACACACACACACACACACACACACACACACACACGCAGTCAAATGAAATCCAGAATGATGAGCACGTACTGTGTGTACCTTTGCACATTGGTACAAATGTAGATATTTATGATCACCAGAGGATGAAATGTTTTGGGTGATCCTGTGACCTTTGCTCTACTGCCACCATCAGGACAAATTGCTGGTAAAAATCAGCTACAAAAAGCTACAAAATATTTGTAATATAAATATAATATGTGATGTCATTTTTTCTAATAGAATATGAATAAAATTTGCCCCAGGCCTTTTGACTTAGACTGGCCCACAAAAACTCACATAGAGATACACCATCACCCATGTCATTTGTTTGTGACATGATTGTGCTGAATTGATGTCTGTGTGGTAGTTGACTGTGTAATGTTTTTTTTATTTTATTGACTTTCAACCAAGCTGTCAGAGTTGGGCATGTGTTGTACACACATGTATCCAAGCAAAGAATTTACAATATCTATTTTTGCTCACATATGTTTGTAGTTAAGTTGGTTGCTTACATCTATACAGGTACATATACATACATGTACACATCAATTCACATCAATTTCTGCATTAAAGTGTTGAGTTGGGCCATTCATTTTTGAGTCATTTTTGCTCAGTTTGACATGATGTAAAAAGTTGTAAAGTTGGCTGTCTATGTACAGTTTGTGTGACTCTGTTAGACTGTCTGGGAATTGGGAGTAGCTTCCTTCATCCATCTTGGATTTCCCACGGGTATTGGTTGTTCATCCCATTTGTTCCTTCCCTTCTTTGGCTTTTAACATTTTTTTTTTTTTTAAATGTTCTAATTTGGTGACAGTCGGTCTTGGGCTGCTGTTGTTTTTGGCCCCGATGCGGTGAACGCAGTAAAAAGTTGTTATTGAGTTATTGGGTTGTCTTGAGGTTGTACTGTTATTCTTGTTAATATGAGATTGTTACTGAGTGTATTCGAGATTGACTTTTAGTTCTTTTATGCCTGCATGTAGTATTTTCAAGATTGAGAATTATTGTTGGTATTGTTGATTGATTCTAACACACTGACCTCAGTAGTTGTCGTCCCGTCATCATCAGTTTCGGTGGATCAGGCTCATTGCGGATGTTTTTGAGGCAGACTCATGATGTACAGCCTGTAGAAGTACTCGTCCACGAAGTCTTCTTCTTTTGTCTAGCAGCACAGCGCCACCATGATGAATCTCCAGTTGTCTCGCGATGTTCTCACGGCGTCTCTCCTTTGTAATTGATATAAAGAAGATAAAAAACCTTACTTGAAGCTGATAAATATTATACTGAAAATTTTGCCGTACAGCTAATTAAATGAAGCTAGTACTGATACGTTGTGAAAGTTGCATAGTTTGTACTACATTGCTGAGCTTAGAAACAGTATAGCGTTTGACCAATGCAACAAAAAAAAAAGACAGAAAAGAAAAGGGCAGATAGGCAGACAGATTGGGTGCCTGTCTGTAAACTGACTGACAACTAATACAGAGATTACATCAACTGCAGCCTCATTAGTGCAGACATCACCTGCAGTAGCCTGAGGTGTATACACATAACGAACACACACAACACACTCACACACAGATGTCTATCTCAAATAGCTCATGGCCAAAGCACTTTCACTTGGCTGCTCATTCTGGTGTTAACAGTGTTTGTCCTCAAATGACATGCTCTATCTTCAAAAACACTTTCGAAATACTTTGCATCTCTATTTTCTCACAACAGTAAATGGATCTCTCAAGTTCAGTTATGCCCAACTGACCCAGTGACTCGCTGAGTAAGTCTTATGATAAATATGGGTAATACTAATTTTATAATTAACTGCTTTGATCAACACAATGGGCGTATCCACGGGTGTGCCAGGGTGTGCCTGTGCCACCCAAAGAGACAGCTGACACACCCAAAATCAGATGCAGAACGAATTTTTAGTTATAGCCTTACTAAAACGAGTTGCTATTAGGCTACTAAACAAAACAACCCGCCACTATCAATTTGCATATTTCTACTAGTGGAAGTTGGCAACCCTACACACACATTTAGCAAAGTACACATTTAAAAAGTCATAAGCAATTGTGTGCGGCTGGGACCGGGAGAGGCTGCACAGAAAGCTGCTTTGCAATGGCTTTTCAGTGCCCGATCTGTCCGAGGCATGGATGTATAAAGAGAATTAGATACCGCGTTGGAGGTGGGCTCCTGTTCATTCCAATGACAGTTGCCCAGTGGCGCATGAAGCTCAAATGGCTCGACTGCCGAGTGCTAAAGTACCTGAATTATCATCCGGCGATCTTCCTCATCCATTGGGCCCATAGAGCAGGCACAGTAGCGTCTCCTTGCAGATGATGTTATTGATGAGGATACATTTTACAGTATTTTGGATATACTCGGATATTCAGCTGTATTTATTTGAGCCAGAGAACACAGCCAAAAATATGCAGCAGAGAGAGGCCGAGGCTGTAGCGGGACATTTTCAGAACAGGTTCAATTTTCTGCGTTTTTTTGCAACCGTCAAAAGCCAAAAGAGAGTTGTTTGATCACTCGAGCCACCACCTGTGCAAACATCATCATTGATAATGGCATCTGATAAATTGATTCACATCCCTCAGCACAAAACATTTTATGATAAAGATATAAAAGAATACAGAGATACTGATTTATAGATAGATTGTGACAGGTGATTGCAGAACAGCTTGGAATCAGGGATGATTGCAAAACAGGATTGCAAAACAGTCCCGTTTGGCACTAGTGCTATCCATTGCACATCACCCACATAAATGATTCAATTTTGTCTTGAAGAGAATAATAAAACCCATCGGTTTCAGTGTGTGTAAGGTTTCTGTGCGCACAAAAGCAAATATATAAACACATATGAAAAATACGGACTTGGCGTGTATGGGCTGTAAATGTCATTTGTTACTTCCACCCCTGGTAGTGGTTATGTGCCTCAACCATTTGTCTACTGGGGCACCCAGAACCATATATGTTTTTGGAGCAATGTCACTCAGCTGACACATTTTGTAAACAAGAGGAAACTAAATTCTTGCTGCAAATGCACAGCAATAGCCCAAAATTGCCAAATTAACTAACCGTCCAACCGGTAGATTTTTTAAAAATCTGCATAAAAATGTATGTTTAATGTGGTTAAAGGGTAACCTGACATCGCCAGACCAAATCACAAATGGGAATCTGCCTAGAACCTTTCAATTAATTTTTGATTTCTAAGGGGCGTTATCAACGGGTTATCAACATGTGATGTAGCACTGAGCAACCAGTGACCAAGGCCGTCCGGTTTAGATGGCCAATCACAGCACATTAGGGAGGTACTTGGCGCAAAGCGGATGGGAAGCGCGTCTCGGATGAGGCCGATGAACGTTGTGTCGTCTGTAAATTTCAGGAGTTTACCGGACGTGTGAGAAGGAAGAAGAGCAGTGAAGAGCACACATCCCTTGGGGAGGCACCAGTGCTGATGGTCCGGGTGCTGGATGTGATTTTCCCCAGCCTCACCTGCTGCCTCCGCTCTGTCAGGAAGTTTGTGATCCACTGACAGGCGGAAGCTGGGAAAGTGATGGATGTCTGGGATGATGGTTTTGAACGTCGAGCTGAAGTCCATAGTCTAGGTGCTGCAGAATGTAGAGCAGTCCCATGTTGACAGCATCATCCACGATCCTGTTTGTCCGGTAGGTAAACTGCAGAGGGTCCAGCAGGGTCTCCTGTGATGTCCATCAGGTGGGCCACCACCGGCCTCTCCATGACCACAGATGTCACGATTGTCACAGCCTCTCGCACAGCCTCCTATAAAGTATGATAATGTTTTCTTTCTGATCCCACCACCGAAAGTGTGCCACATGGTGTACCAGATGAGAATAGCTACTAAATTACCAAACATGCATTTGGCACACCCCAAACGCACTGGGCAGGGCACACTTGACTGTGATCTGGGTCCACCAAGTTGTGTTGTTTCTGCCAGTTGTGAGCTAGAAGCAAAGAGTTGGTTTTATTTTATTTGTCTCGAAATGTTCTGACATTAATCTACAATAAATTATGATGATGTGTGCAGCAGATGTTTTTTCCTTGTACCTGAACCATAGCCCATAATATGCTGTGGTGCATAAAGAACCTTGTCAGCTTTCAGTTTGTGTGAAACATGGAAGTTGCTGGAGGTACAGTTACACGGTTTTCACCTGGAAACAGTGAAATCTTGAGTGTAACTGAAATAACAACTGACATGCAACTAAGAAACTAGACTGAGAACACTCAGATGTCTTAATTCCTCACTCTGTTTTTGGAAACAGATGGCTTTCTGATGTTTCAGCAACCAATAAAACTGCTTTTCTCCCGACAAAATATGCCTCTCACTTCATTTGTGTGTGTATGTGTGTGTATGTGTGTGCGTGTATTTGTGTGTGTGTGCATGTGATAAATCACCACCTGGACTCAGTATCCAGAGTTGTCTGACTCCCTTATGACAAAGACTTCCTGCTACTAAACCAACTGATACACTCCCTATCTGACATTTACATACATCACACAGCCACGCACACGCACACACTTTAGGCCGTAAAAAAACACACATTTGGATGAAAGTCGTGTAATGTAGTGTTTTTATCTCCATGCCTCAGGAGGAGGCAGAGAACTACCTAGCATTGCACACACACACACACACACACACACACACACACACACACACACTGCAGTGCAGTTGACGAGTTGTGTGGCAGATATATGGGCTGGAATGTGGCCATAAAAATAGTGCAGAATCACCCAGAGCTGTTCCACGCAAAGGGTGGGAGGAGCAGAAGAAGGGGAAATGGGCTATATGGGGTAAACATAAATGACTGGAGAGGGGGGGTGGTTTGTGTACAGTGCATTCAGAAGCTATTATTTTTTTATGTGGCAGCCTTTCCTCTCAATCTACACTCAATACCCCATAATGACAAAGCAAAAACAGGATTTTATCATTTTTGCAAATTTATTAAAAAGAAAAAACTGAAAGTGACCATGAAGTTGGAAGCTCACTTACAGAAATGAACTAATTATAGGTCTAAAACAAGCCATTTTTATATAAATGCAAGTAAGCTATTTCAGTGAACTTTACAGTACACATAATACAAATCCACAAAGAACCTGTGTGTGTGTATAAATCACAATTGTATGCTCTATGAAATGTAAGATAATAACTAGGAGGCCTTGGGAAGTAAATATCACAACTACAAAGAGCTTGCACTTGGAAAATATCCTTCTCTCTATCAAGTAGATGTCAGCTACTGTCCAGAAAAGGTCCAGTAAGAGTAGTTGCAGAAAGGATGTGAATTTATCCTTTAGGTTTCAATGGTGTCATTAAAGCTAGGGTTGGTATATAGAGAAATTAGCAAGAGAACAAGTGCAAAACCCCCAACCCAGTGTTGCCGACTCTTTTCCAATAAAAGTAGTTAGCAGCATTAGCTCCAAATATCCCTAAAGTTGGCGACACTGACAGTCCGTCCACTATTATCATTATGAACATAAACAATGATAATGAAATGATTGGACAGGCTTCTTACAGTCCCTCAACAGCCATAGATACCGGATTAGTTTTCTTTTTTTTTCCAGAGTATTTGATGCTGTCGGGATGTAATGAGAATTTCAACAAATGTAACTAAAAAGTATTTGAAGAAGATTACCAATCAATCTATACCTTACACAAAACCTTACCTCGTGAATTATTGTCAGTTATAAACACAAGAGTAGATCCTATCTGCTCTGCTATTAAGTGCAGCAAAAACAGAAACATTTTGCTGCATTGTGTGTTATTAGTCTGTTATAGAGGCAGGTACAGTAACCATGGAACCCAAACAAACACTCTTAATAGAAGAAAGAAAAGTTTTAAAAAAAAATTATCCCAACTACGACAATGTGCCGTTTTAAAAATAACAGTCAAGTTATTAATCCAAACTACACAGTCGCATGTTGGTATAGTGAAACGCTTGGATTTCAGACAAAAATAACATTGTAACTATAGGAAGAACTTCTCTTGGTCATCATCTGTGGTTTAGAATGCTTCCTGTATGTCATCTTTATGCTGTAAAGCTTGGCAGCTTGGTCTGCTCTGCCTGGCTGCTAGGTTGATTATCCAGACAGGACATAAAAGCTGGGTGGCCTTCTATTGGCCTGGTGTCTCCTCCACTCGAGATCAGGGGCCTCGGTCACCTGATCCTCATAAAAACAAGTTTATTAGCTACTCGACATGTGTGTGCGTGATGTGTGTGTGTGTGTGTGTGTGTGAACCATACCGGTGGCCGGGTTTTTATTTTAATATTCTAGCCCATGTCTTAATATTTTTGCTGCCCTTTTTCTGAAGTCTGCTGTTTTTGATTTGTAAATGTCTTTTGATTTGAAAAACCCGCACTTCTTTCTAGACAATGTTAATGAGATAATATATGTTTCCATGTGACTGCAATCAGTGAAGGAGCCCAAGTGATTCCAACATAAATGTAAGAAATGTAATATTTCTTTTGACGTAACATTTCAGACATCTCGGACAATGAAAAATCCCCCAAGAGAAGCAATGAAGTTCTCGTGATGCTCTTCAATGCATCAAACAAAGTAGTTTGTCTGAAGTGTCATGAAGGCAAGACAAAAGGGTTTATAACTATAATGATTGATTATAGTTATGATTGATTTTTTGAGCCAGCGCCTGTTGGAGTTTATTGGATGTGCGTACAGTAAACCCTCTTCATATTTTATAACTATAATGGCCACACTAGAGGGTAGGGTGAAAAACAGAGATGGCACGACAAAATGAAGGGGAAAACCGTGCACATTTGTGGATAGTTTCTTCTATCCACAAATGTGCATAGATTTTCAGATAGAAGAGACTTAGGGCAGACATTCATTCATTACAATGATGATGATCTCCTGACATTTCATCTAGTGATATCATCAGACATAGTCAACATGGTCAATATTAGCATGTTAGTGTGGCAAAGAGTGGTGGGGACAGTAAGTTGGGAGATCAACACAGTACCTGGGTGCAGCTAAGGCATCCGTCCAGGACCTGCCGCTGTTTTGTCCCCACAAAAAAAATTCTACAATACAAATACACCTTAACCAACTGGGATACAAAAAGAAAACTAACTACACGTCTACCCTCACAGAATCCTGCTGACAACGCCAAAATGTGGCAAAGAGTGGTGGGGACAGTAAGTTGGAAGTAGACTAGCCGACAACGCTACCCGGGGGCTTGCACCCCAGGTAATACTAAACAAAACCTTGAATACTTTTCTGGTAAATGGATAAGGAACACAGATTTGTTACTGATGAGGCAGAGACGCGTTTGCAAAAGAAGTCAAATATTTTACTGTAATTAAAGAAAAAGCACAAAATAAGAAGGGACTGGAGCTGTAAGTAAAGAAAATATGATAAACAGATAAAAAATTAAACAAACTGATATGGGGTGATTAAAATTGTTCTTTATTTAAACAATATCTAAAAAGGCCTAATACGAAATGTAAAATCTAATGTGACTTAAAATAGAACAGCTGACAGTCCAAAACTAAGCTGAGGCCACTGTTGGAGAGGCAGACTAATCTGAGGAGGGCGCAGGGGTGTTACCACTTACTCACCTTGGGTGTAACACAGCAAACCTCACAGCAAAACTATGGTGCAATCTATTTGTGTCCCATTGCTCTTAACTCACATGTAATAGGTGGAGGTACCTCATCATGGGTGCCTAGCCTCCCAACAAAATGACCCTCAGCTTCTGAAAGAAAAAAAAATACAAAAAGAATTAAATAACTAAACAGAAAAAACACAGTTTGTTAAAAGGCAAAACAACTCAAACCAAACTAACAAACTACGGCAAAAGAATAAAACAATTACTCAAACAATTCAGTATTTGAAAGGGCCAAAGACAATGAGTATAAATAAGGGGGGGAGAAACCATGAATATAAATAGGTGGAGGCAAAAACAAGTATAAGTAAGGGGGCAAAAACAGCAGCAGTGTTATTTTAGGTCAGCCTAAAATGAAACACAAATATAAACAGGGATAATAATGCTGCACCTTACTGTTGCTCAATAATGAGTCACCCTACTCAACACCATGCAGCAGAAGCAGTGGAATCATAGGCAGGGTTAGGTATGTGTCACAGAGTAAAAGCTAAAACCAAAAAAAGCAATGATATCACTAAACACATGATTTAAAAAACAAACTAAAGTTTAAAATGGTGGCATGCCAGGCAGAAGCAAGAGGACTTAACATGCCCCAGGTACAGCCTCAAAGAAGACTCTTGTTTTCATCTGCACACCTGGCCAATTGCTGCATACAGTGGGCATGCTCTTTAGATTGGAAAGTTGCAAAAATTGTTGAATGCAGTCCTCCCAATTTTGATGTTGAAAAGGTGTGTGGGGAGGTGGCCATCAGCTAGATATTCAGTGTGAAGGATGGGGGTGTCTGCTGAACTTTTCTTGTGTTTCAATCTTCCCTTCCTCCATATTTCAACATCTGAACAGTCAGAGATAACTCATCATAGGTCACTGTGATGATTCACTCCTGTGGCGAGACAACAGTTCTTCTAACTATGTGTGTGTCAGTGAGATTGCTTTCCTAGACCTTTTCCTAGACCTTTTGTTTTTAGCAAGCAAAAACATCCTATACAACACTGGAGAACACAACCTGTACACAAATGAACATGCATGAATGTCAATAGCTGTGTTTCCATTCAGCTGTCAAGCGAATTTTATGCAAAGTTTTGAAATGTCACAAAAAAAAAATGTTAATTAGACACATTTCCATCAACTGGTTTGAATCAAATAAACTCGGCCTGTCGGCTGCAGCGTAGTTTGGTCAGAAGTTACATGCCCCATTTGTACCCTATGCCAACAGCAGAAACTGCTGATCAGTCATGTGAGTTAAATGATCACCACATCAGAATATCTTTGGCAAAGGCGTTTACATAATCCCTTTAGCGCTGACAACTCTTTTTTGACAAAAAACATCTCAGGCGAGCTTAAAACTGAGGAAGTTTTATTGAATTGTGCTGTTTCCATACAGTTTTTCAAATGCAATACATCAAAATGTGAATAAAAGTATGTGAATGGAAACATGGCTGGTGTTTCCCACATTGTTTCTCACGCAGACAGTGTGTGTGGGGGGGAATGAGGACAGTAGGAGGAGAGGCATATAGTATCAATCATGTAAACTAATGTGCTACGTCATATACAGAGATGCCAAAAGAGAATGGGGAGTAGAATATGAATAAGAGAGAAATAGTCAGAGTTACAGATTTTGGTGATGCAATGTAGGATTCAGATGAATTCCAGGAAAAGCCAAGATGAGAAATCATGGAAGCAACTACAGCAGTCACTGTAGCGTTAGCAGCAGCTTTCAGTTGCAGTTTTTGACCATGGACACGTTGTGACCTCTCCTGTTCAAAACACAAAACAGTAAAGTAGCCTAATCGGATTTCTTGTACACCTGCTGTTACCATAGATGTATTCATGGCAGAAGCAGAAAAGAACAAGAGGAAAGAAAAAGAAAAACTGCGCAATGGATCTAGACACGTTTTTTTCTTAATCCAAACAAGGCAAATTTAAGGTGTGTTGCCTGGGGCATTATTTTGAGGACAATGTGTATGATGACAGTGTGATTTAGGCCACACATCCACGAAGGTGACCCCTACCTAGCCCATTCACTAATACCAGCTGACACTAACACTGGCTATTTCTGTGTCCTAATTGGCTGTTCAAACACTTTGTTGTCCAGTCAGATTTAGGGGCGGGATGAGGGTGACACACAGACAAACTGGCAGTGTAATTACAATAATAACACCACTACTACTACCACCACTCCGTGTGTGTGTGTGTGTGTGTGTGTGTGTGAGTAAGAGAGAGAGAGAGAGAGAGAGAGAGAGAGAGAGAGCAGCAGCTTTAAGTTATTACCAGGCTTTTAGGATCTTTTTTTTGTCTTTGAGACCCTGACCTGAGTGGGGTCTCCTTACTGACACACACGCACACACACACACGCACGCACACACACACACACACAGGACGTGCACGCACGCACACACACACACACACACACACACACACAGTTTTTATGCAAGTAGCTGCAGCAACACCTATAAAAGATAAAACAGTCCAAATACAGTGAGAGTAACTGAGCAATTGAGGTTTTTAATTGTGCTTAATGTTTTATTCAGCTCTATTCATGTGCAGCAAAGAGTTAAGATGTGGGTTTGGCGTCTGTACCAGCGTTCTAGCTTCTCTTCAAGAGTCAGTGTTGAGACTGAGATTTTTATTCAAAAACCTTAAACTAACTTAAATAAAATTAAAAACTAAAAAAAAAATGTAACTTTAATCTGACCTCTGCATTTAACCTATCCTTTTTAGGAGCAGTGGGATGCTGTAAAGCACCCAGGGAACAACTTGGGGTTCAGTGTCTTGCTCAAGGACACTACGACATACAGACAGAAGGAGCCAGGGATAGAACCACCAACCTTGTAGTTAACCCGCAGACGAGTGGGTAACCCTCCCTCTCCCCTGAGCCACAGCCGTCCCCACTATCTGTAACCTTAAACAAGTGCTTTTAGTTGCCTAACCTTAACCATAAATCAACCATAGCTGCCACACAGAGATGATCAGCTGAATATATTGCCCACCTATTCAAAGGTGAGCGCTGGTGTTTTTTTAATTGACCATGTTAGAATATCCGATTCCTTACTGTGGAGCATGTGAACCCATCAGATTATCTAATCATTTATCATGTAAATACTTAGAATTGACGATCCGGACTGATTCCATTTGAAAGAACCTGTTTCATGTAACCGCAGTCACTGAGGTCATCGGTGGAGACAGGCCCCTAACACCATAATGACCTGCTAAGCTCTCTGCTCATGGCCCATCATCTCCCTCCCTTACCGTAAAGAGGGATTGAGTGTCTGTGTGTGAGTAAGTGATGTGTGTGAGTGACAGATGTGAACACTTTTATCTGCCTCCAAAACCAGATAAAGAGACAGTGCTGGAGTAACGAACAAAGGAAGCTGGGTTTTAAAAAGGCGGTTACCTCTGTCCCAATACTCAGTGCCAACTATAGCTCTCTGTAACAACACTTAGCCTTTAAAAACAGCAGCTTTATATAATACAGACTTGGGTTTGTCTCCATGCCTATGATACCCCTCTTCAGGGTTTTAGCCCGCTAGCAGTGTGGCACTATGGATGGATAGCAATAAAGGTTGGACTACCATTTTCGTCCATATGTCAACATCAAGCACCATCATCAAGTCATTTTAATTTGTCCAATGCTTTGGTTTATACCAAACTAATGACATTCCCATCAGCCAAAGCTGTGCTGTATTTTTTGTTAGCATGCACACTCAACTAAGATGGTAAGCAGCACCATGGAAAATTCAGTACATTACACTGGGCATAGTGTCATTTATATATATTCATTTTCTTTTAAAAAATGTCATGAATAAAATATGGTTTTGTCTTTTTGGTCTGACTGCTCTAAGCCCTAGCTATACTTCCATACACTAACTATCTGTGTAGTATCATAGTATCATATGCATATCGCATTAAAGTAGACTGTAGATTTAATCTACAAACAAGCCTTTGGACTTAGCTTCTTCAGGTCTGTATGTTGTCCACCAAAACTTCTGTTATACCGTCAACTGTTGCGTCAAGGACCCCTAGTGAAATCCAAGCATGCAGTATGATGTGTATATGCATAATCATTGGGAACAACCAGTAGAATTGATCATTTATTATGAACAAGGAATAAAAAATGCTCCACTTTACTTTTGTTACTTTTATCACTGATTTACAGATGGTTTTCCTTTTTTCTTTCCACCATGATTCAGTCTAAATAAAAAAAAATATCTAAAAACATGGTTCACAGCACTACTTCTTGTGGATTCTACACCTTTCTTGACATTCTTGTTCATAGAAGCCATGTGACAACATATTTTGCAGTTGTAAGTCAGTGTCTCTTTACACCCAAAGGGAAAGATGTCTACTAATAGGCTTGGATAAGGTTGGCACTGGGCTGTAAGAAGGATGGCCTTTGTCACCGTTTTCCTGTTTGTGACATTCACGGATAGGATATCAAAGTACGGCAGAGGGCTGGACAGCATGTGGTTTGATAACAACAGGGTGGCATGTCTGTTGTTTATAGAAGATGGCTTTATCGAACCACGGTCTGTATGGAACCGGAGTCAGTTGTAAAAGTTCCGTTCACTGGTAAGAACGCCAACTCTGGGCTTCCTTTGCAGATATAAAACTGAACAGTCTACACCTTTGACCTTGCAGGGATTAAGAGCTGGAGCGACTAAATAGTTTTTTACATTTCTCTGTGGACCATTTGGAGGACGTTTGCTGGCAATAATACACCATTACGACTTTGCTGTGGCCCTATATGCCGCAAGGAAACGGACGTATGAATGTATGGATGAATGAACGCAATTGTTCTGTCCTATTTCTGCGTTCTAGGGGACAGGCTGGATTGATTTGGTTTACATGTTTGAATTCAAGATATTACTCTTCCAGAAAGCCTTAGACTCGTGCTTTGATTGTCTGTCCTGTCTGTCTGTCTGATATATTTCTTCTCCCAGGGGACGAGGCCACGCAGAGCCTGTACTTGTGTGTCTTTCTGTGTCTGCAGGCTACATGTTAATAACGAGCACTAACGAAGAGAAATGATCCTTTTAGCTTCAAGTGCGTTGTATGGGCTACACAAAGACACACACAGTTGACATGTAGCTCATCAGTGTGTGAATGGCTTCTCTGACATTTTGGGTCTTTTCTCTGTTATGAGGGACTTGTACACTAATCACTGCGGCGTTGCTGCCACACAGCACAATAGGTTGCAGTGTGTGCGCTATGGTGGTCTGGCGATTCTTTCATGGCTTAATGAGGTAAGCAACAACATGCCTGAGGCCATGCTGGAGACAGGACACACACACACACACACAGAGTCACAGAAGTTGGGCTAAAGATAGTTGCTATTTGAGTTGTCAAACTTGAGTGGAATCATGGGGTCAAACAGAGTTAGCCTCATTGGTTAAGGGTAGAGAGCATAGGCGCCGAAACAGGGGGGAGGACGAGACTATCTGTCCCCCCTCTTTCAGGTGTTATGGTAATAAAGTGATATCGTCTAAGCCAGGTATTAAGGTCATAGAACGTTGGCGATAATGTCTATATGGTGTAACATGTTGGACCTTTATCTGATCACGATCAACCATTGTGAAGGCCGATTCAGATGAAATCAAAGTGATTAAAAATTCCGCCCGTCATAGTCTAGGTAGACCCGCCACAGTTTCATAATTAGCCAAAATATTGTTACTAAGGCAGTACAAGTTAACGCGATATAGCGCATTAACACAACTTGCGATTTTTAGGTTGCCGCGGGCTTAGTTTCAACGCTAGAGTGAAGCTACTGGCATCATATGAAACTAGAAGACCTAAGGAATCCATTGGTACCAACCATGTCACAGCTTGTTGAGACGGAGGCTAAATAACGCTACAAACTTATGCAACATTTTGGCGAGGAAAAACTGGCATGGCCTGGAGACATGCGAAGGGGGCATGGCTCCCGGCGCGACTATCA
>CAKALG010043284.1:0-10907 GCA_916700815.1 Helicolenus hilgendorfi
GTCAAGGTGATGGATACGTCCCAGAACAGAGCCGCTGTAAGATCATTCCCCTTCATAAATACTGCACACTTCATATTGATACTGTAATGCCCTTTTTTTTTTTATAGAGAATGATACTCTTTATAACTTTCATTTAGTGTACTGACAAAACACATACCTGCTGAGTAACTGCTGTTTCCAGGAAAGTGCTCTGACTGCAGACAAGTGTGACTGCACACACCTTATCTTCTGCTTGTGTTCGACATCCCACAACTAAAAAGACACCACAAACAGTCATCCTGCTATTACACCACCCCTCACACAGCCCCCCACCCCATACCACAGTTTGTATGAATCAGTTTCCATCTTCTTCGTACTCAGTTACTTTAAGCAGCAGAGCGTTTACCTGTATCTCCCCTCGCCTGGTGCCAACACAGAGAGCTCTGCCGTCTCTGCTCCAGCTCAGACACGAGACGGACGTCTGATGGTACGCTCGTCCTGGTTGTGGACTCGGGTCCAAATGTCCCACCAGAGCACGAGTTTGTGAATCCCAGAGGTAGACAGAGGAGCCCAGTGCTAATGCAATCACACCGGTACAACTGCAGTCGAGAAGATTGGCGTCTGAAAGGGAGAAGAGAGACTGAGTCATGTATCACAGAATGAGTCTTAACTGACTTTTCATGGGATTTGTTGACTAAAAAAAAAAAAAAAAACTGACAGAGAAACAGAAAAGAGACAGAAAAAGACCGCAGGCTGACGTTCGTATGTTCTCTTACAGTAGTCGTTCAGCAGTGACGGTGCTGCCAACTTCATCACCGACTCTCCCTGCTGACTCACGGACGTTTTGTCCAGAACAGCAAATGGCTGCAAAGCATGTCTTCTCTCCATAGAACCTGCAATGGAAACATACTAATATAAAAACACAGTCAAATCCAAACATAAGCACAAAGTTTTACATCCAAAGCAATACATCTTTGCATTATTACTGTTGATGATGTCGATTGTATTAACTTTCACTTTCTGAAACTTAAATGAAATCACTAATTCTTTCTCAAAAAAGAAAACAAAATCTCTATAAAACACACTCCTTTACAAGATGGACTAGAGATAACGTAATAATACAGGTACAGGAACTGCAGTCTGCTGCAGTTAGATAAACCACAAATTTCTTTATAAGTTCCTGGTATGACAGCATGCAGTATCGCTCTACATATTACAGGGTAGGACTGTAACAATGTAGTGAAAGATAAAAGCGTGCATGCTGTACCAGCCTGTTGAGCTGCAGCTCTCCACACCCAACCCTGCAAAAAAAGACATTATTATTTTTAGATTTAATCTTTTACTGGTTGTTTATATTATGTATTGTGTGGCATAATGACACTAACATCCTTCAGTAATAACTGTTTGTTTTTTTAATTTATTCATTTTTACGCCTCCACGCCGGCAACAGCCATGGCCAAAGGCATTATGTTTTCGGGTTGTTCGTCCCGTTCTTGTGAACGCGACATCTCAGGAGCGCTTTGAGGGAATTTCTTCACAAACGTCCACTTGGACTAAAGGATGAACTGGTTCGATTTTGGTGGTTAAAGGTCAAAGGTCACTGTGACCTCACGTCCGTCCCAATCTCGTGATATCTCAGGAACACATTGAGGGAATTTCTTCAAATTTTGCACAAACGTCCACTTGGACTAAAGGATGAAGTGAATAGATTTTGGTGGTCAAAAGTCACTGTTACCTCACATTACATGTTGGTTTGGTCATACCTCAAGAATTCATATAATAATAATAATAATAAATTGGATTTATATAGCGCCTTTCCAAAACCCAAGGACACTTTACAAAGGGGGCACACAAAAATCATACTAATAAATAACACAGAGGAGAAACTATAGCTAAGTAATTAAAAAGAGTGATGTGTAGGAAGAGTCAGCTGAGATCATAGGCCTTGATGAACAGGTGGTGTTTGAGGTGTTTTTTGAAAATGTCCAGGGATGAAGCATTTCTTATTTCAGGAGCGAGAGAGTTCCAGAGAGCTAATTATGACAATTTCACATAAATGTTTAATAGGATAAAATGATGAAGTGATGACATTTTGCACAGACATGGATGTAAACTGCGACTGGTTGGCGAAGGCATACAACCACGAGGCGTTACTTCTATTTTTACCTTAGGTAACCTCACAGCTTTTCTTATTTCACTTCAAGTAATCTTGTATAAAGAAACCACAGATAAAAATCAAACTAAGTGTTTTGCTCTGCCGTTTTTTATCTAGATCTTCCAAAGAGACCACATCCTTTTGTTGTGTTTTCTGTCTTGTCATCATTGTTATGATCATGTCAGAAAGAAAGACAGGCTGCAGAAGGGAGTCTAGAACCTGCTGGAACATATTTAGTTTTGTTCTCTTGTGTGTGGCAGAGGTTCAAGTTTCCTAAACAAACCTGTTCTGGGGCATTGTTCTGATGCCATCCACTGGCAGCGAGGGTGTGTGATGTGCTTGGTGGCATGATGACACCACAGCAGGACACACCTGCGGCTAATTCTGCCTCTATAAGATATAAGAAATAGAGATGATGTCACTGAACACATAACATCATCAATTGCAGCACACAGTTTGACTGATATTGGATTTGGGTGCCAGTGTTGATACCATAAAAGGAGACTAATTCTGGCAGTGATCTATCAGCCATTTATTCCAATAAAAAATTATACATTTTCAGCCCCGAAATATGGTGGTATACGAGTTATGACCAATATTGGAGGCAACAGTATGTTACTCTGCAACACCGCCTGCTCAGCTTTTATATGCAACACCAACCAATTATAGCATTGAAGCATACTGCAGGACACACAAAGTATTGACACATAAATTACACAAGCATTATTGCATTTCTTTCAACCAGAAAAATGTAATGCAGTAAAATATATCCCTCTTACATATAGGTGGAACTTCAGTTAAGTATGCCACCTAAATTAATAATGTAGTTGAATTACAGAAGCCTAAATACTTCTGAGAGAAAGTAAAATGTGATGGTGGAAAAACTATGAAGCAAGTGGCAGACAATCTGTGTCTTTCTACGGTAAAACTGTGGCAAATGAATTGCTTAAAATCTGTTTTTAAAGTGGTGCCTGCCCTGATTTGAAAGTGTTTTCTTCCCTGTGCTTCTCAAAAAGAGCAAAGTCATTTTAAAGTGACCTCAAAGCAGTGTTTGGGTATTCCCTACTAATGAGGTTTCCATGTTTTGCGTGGGAGATCAGCATCACAGACAGCCAGGTCTTCTACATTCTTAATTAGTGTGGTGTGTGTGGGTGGGTGGTTTTAATAATACCTGGAGGGTTTCCTCGTAGGACTCCCCGTGCTGATTCATGGTGTCTGGGTGGAGAATCCAGATCCAGTCTCTGACAGACTGTGTCTAGCTCAAGGCTGTGCTCAAACTGCCGCCCAGTGGCCAGCGGTGTACTCGCAGCTGGAGCTTCACTGCTCCCTCTCTGGGTGATCCACCTCCTGAACCGCCAGTATGAGACACGATGGGCGTCATTTTGCCCCTGAGAAGACAAAAACACAATGAATCATTTAAACAAAAATCATAGGTAGAATCAATAATCTCAAAATACTGAAAACTGACACAAACCTCATACCTCTACAAACTTCAAACCACATAATTTCAACTATGTCAAGTAGGCAACGTTAAGAGCAAGAGTTCTGGTTAAAACTTTCAAAGCAAAGACATTGAAGCATTAAAAGATTTTATATTAAGCCAACATGTTAATATCCATAGATATAAAACAGCTTATACGTACAGCTATATTTTACACATTTTTTATCTGTTCAAAATGTACCTTAAAGGGAGATTTGTCAAGTATTTAATACTCTTATCAACATGGGAGTGGAATATATGCCTGCTTTTTGCAAATGTATGTATATACTTATTATTGGAAATTAATTAACAACACAAATCAAAGACAAATATTGTTCAGAAACCCTCACAGGTACTGCATTTAACATAAAAAATATGCTCAAATCATAACATGCCCAACAGGCAACAACAGCTGTCAGTGTGTCAGTGTGCTGACTTGACTATGACTTGCCCCAAACTGCATGTGATTATCATAAAGTGGGCATGTCTGTAAAGGGGAGACTCGTGGGTACCCATAGAACCCATTTACATTCACATATCTTGAGGTCAGAGGTCAAGGGACCCCTTTGAAAATGGCCATGCCAGTTTTTCCCTCGCCAAAATTTAGTGTAAGTTTGGAGTGTTATTTAGCCTCCTTCCTGACAAGCTAGTATGACATGATTGGTAGATACCAATGGATTCATTGGGGTTTTATAGTTTCATATGATGCATTTATCTTCACTTGCTTTAAAACTGAACCCGCTACAACCTAAAAATCGCAAGTTGTGTTAATGCGTTAAAGGAATTTGTGGTGTTAAAATGAATTTAGCTAGTAAACTAAAATAGAAAAAGTAATATTGCACATTATATTGAAAGTAATATTGTAGGCCTACATGACATTTTGTCATTGTGTTATTTATGGATGGATTTACAGTGAAAATAAATGATTATATGCAATATCTTTAACGTTTTTAAGTGAAATTATTGTCATACTCTCGCGGGGTCTTTTGTTTATGTTTTTAATGTAAACTGCTATTTTAAAATAAAAAATAAAAAAATAAAAAAAACACGCCGAAATTGAGCCAATCGCAATGCACTACCGCAGTTTCAGTATCACTGCGCATGCGTTATACCCAAACGCCAAGAGCCGTGTCCTAACCTCCTTTCTATAGGCCTTGTATTGTGGCAGCGCTCACTAACTTCCCAGGTCCGCCTCCAAGACTTGATGAAGGTCTGGAGCCCCCTCTCCACCTCCTTACTCCTCCTCCTCCTCGGTTCCTGCTCCGGTTCCTTCTTGCCCCTCCAACATGGAGGCCTTAGGGGGCTACCCTACTAAGTCCTCCAACCCGAAAGCCAAGAAGTTGACGGTGCTGTTGAGCATGACGGTGGGTGTCGGCTGTTTATTCCTCCTGCAGACTCAACTGGTGAAACCCAGAAAACCAACCGACTTCTACTCGTTCGAGGTGAAAGACGCGAAGGGGAGGTCGGTTCCTCTGGAGAAATACCGAGGAAAAGTACGTCCACATCATCACCACTCACTTCACTTTGAGAGGAAATCTACTCAAACTGTATCCAAGTCATGCAGTGTTAGTTAAATGTGTGTTTCATTGCTTTAAGGTGTGTTTCTTTTACATAATCCCCTCTTGTTTTTGCCTTCACGTTCAGGCGTCTTTGGTTGTAAACGTGGCGAGTCACAGCGAGCAGACGGAGGTGAACTACATGTCTCTGCAGGATCTCCACAGGGAGCTGGGCACGTCTCACTTCAACGTCCTGGCTTTCCCCTGTGGACAGTACGGGGACACGGAGACCTGGGCCAGCAGGGACATCGAGGCTTTCGCCAAGTCCACCTATGGTGTCACTTTCCCCTTCTTCAGCAGGATCAAAATAATGGGCTCAGAGGCGGACCCTGCCTTCAAGTTCCTCACAGGTTAGCATCTAATGCACATCTGTCTGTCTGCTGGGGGGGGATTAATGCACATCTGGCCTGCTGCAGCCTAGGTGACCCATGTTTGGACAGATAATTTGTCATTATTTAAATGTACTTAAGAGGAAAAAACAACAAACTTTACCCCTATTGGTTTGCAAAGGCCCCAGATTGGCCAGATTATTTTTGAATGAATGAAATACTTTATTTCGAACATAAAAATAAATAAAAACAGATACAAAACAACAACAAAGAAACTTTGGGGAAACTTCCATCTTGTTCTATTGTGCTTTATTTTATTATTATTTTTATTTTTAAGTACTTTATTTCTGTCTTCTGAGTAAGCAGTAGTACTAATTATCTTTTACTGGAACTGGCATGTCGAGTTTGTTATTATAGAATGATTGGTCCAGTTTTCATTTATCTTTTAGATTTAGTGTTTTTTTTTTTTTAAACTTACACTTCCCTTCCCCTTTCTCACTTCTCCTCTAATAACTCATATATCATAGAATGATAATATAACATAATATATAAACTATCCCAGGTTTGTTTACATCCCAAATTAAATATATTAACAGAATCCCCAAGTTTATTTACAACCCACATATCCATCCGGAGTTAAAAAGTAGATATTAACCAATCCTTAACATAACTCTTCCTCAACCATATACCTCCTAAACATATTTTTTTGTATAGCTTTTTAAATTGATTTATATTTGTGCTCTGCTTTATCCCATCTCCAGAAATCCACCCCCAATTTTTAATTATTTAAACTTTTTTTTTTACCCCTATTAGCCCATAAGAAACATTTAAATATGATCAACCTGGCACCCTGATGTTCCTTTAAGTTAAAATGATAAATGATTTATGGCTGAACTTGAACAGCTGTCTGACAGGAAGTGCAGTCTGGACCCAAGACTTTCACTGCACCACTCTTTCCCATAAGGCTGCAGCTAAATGTTATTTTTATGATCTATCAAGAGTGGAGTCATTAGTATTCAGATTATACATTCAGTTTAGACACATAATTATGCTTCCTCAGAGGAAAAAACAAACTTTATTCATGTGTTTCAGAATGGTAAAAAATGTATTTTTGGACATGCATCTGGAAGAACATCTGGAGAACTAGTCTGTGAGCTCCTGAAGTTATTGAAATGTAAAAGCTGGTAGGCTACTTATGTACAAACTAACCTAATATTGATGTGACATCTCAATTTAGCGCCTTACAGCTCTGCTGAAATAACATTAAATTTATGATAATGAAGCAGCTGCTGATTGAACATCCCAGAAATGATTTTCTCTCATTTGTTTTGAACCATATTGATATCCAGTGTGTGAATGTAATCAGTTATATCGCTGTATCTATGATGATACATACCATCATATGTCATACTGTTTATATTGTGGTAGCTGTCATTTTTTTTATTTTTGCATCAATGCAATGAGGAAGCTTTAATTACAGTACATAAAGTACATTTACTCAAGTACTGTACTTAAGTACAGTTTTCAATACTTGTGCTTGAGTATTTCCATTTTATTCTATTTTCTACTTCACTACATCTCAAATGTAAATATAGTCCTTTTTACTTCACTACCTTTACTGGACACTTATAGTTCCTAGTTGATTTTTAAATGATCATATTATATAATACGATGCAGCACTATACCACTAATCTACCCAGTAGTACACAAAGTATATCAAAAATTGGCTTCACATTGACGAACTACAACATTAAAGAGCTCTTGCGTGTATTTGTTAATGATAAAAATAGAACAATATAATATTCTATGATAATATAACACTGTGAAAGGAGCCATTCTGCAAAATTAGTACTTTTACTTTTCATAATTTAATTGCTGATAACACTTTTTTTTAGAGTTTTATGCTATGGTATTTCTACTTTTACTTCAAATCAGAGTATTTCTTCCACCCCTTCCTTGTATTAAATTTGTTGGAACATCTAGATAGTTCATCTCAACAATTTAGCAAATGCTTACCAGGGAAATGCACTATAGCTTTATATATATTGATATCACCCACTCCTATTAGAGAGTAGCAAAAAGGTCAATTATTTATATGGCAGAGTTTCCAGTCATAACTTAAACATAGAAATGACCTGCTTAGAGGTTCAGCCTTGATTTTATTTGATATTTTACAACACCTAAAAAGCAACTCAGTCAGTTAGAAATAAGCAAGGAGCAATAATCTGTATTTACAAGTTGATTTATGACAAGCTCTGGACATGGAAACATGCAGAGTAACATCAGAGTTCATGGCTGAATATAGGTTGTATGATTTACTATTAATGAATGCATGATGTTAATTGTGTTTCAGACTCTGTGCAGAAAGTTCCCAAGTGGAACTTCTGGAAGTTTCTGGTGAACCCAGAGGGGAAAGTGGTCCGGTTCTGGAAAACGGACGAGCCAGTGGAGAGCATTCGACAAGAGGTCACGGCGATGGTGCGAGAGATCATCCTGAAGAAGCGGGTGGAGCTATGATGGCTGACACGGATGCTGGACACACATGTGTGTGTGTGTGTTGTGTTGTGTTGTGTCGGTGTTTCCTGCGCTTCGACAGCGAGGAAATGACTGAACTATGAACTGCTACAGTGAGTGTGAGTGGGTGAGGTCTCGCTCCAAGAAACATGCAGGATGGAAAGATCCACTTCAAGTCATTCGAGGCTGGTCGGAGTGTGAGTGTGTGTGCGTGTGTCTGTGTGTGTGTGTGTGGGACCATCCTTTGGTTAATAATGACAATCAGAATGAACATTCCTTATAATGACCACTGCTGCCTGCAGCTGAAGGATTGTTCAGCCATTGAAGTGTTTTACAAATGTTCAGTTTGGCTTCGTCTGTTCTTTGTACCATCTCTCTCTAATGTTTACATTAAAATCAATTTCTTACGGTGAAGCATAACGTTTTAGCCCATTTTGACTGATTTGAGCCCAGCGACTCATGAAACATCCATCCAGCAATAAAATAATGTCATAATTAATCGATTTAGCTCAAGAGCTCAGGATCTAACGATTATTTTCATTGTTGATTAATCCGTGGATTATTTTCTTGATTAATTGATTAGTTGTTTGTAGAGTTCCGATATAGATATCAGTATCGGAAATGCGTCCTATACCAATACTGCCCAAAATTCTGTATCGGGTATTGGCGAGTATGCCAGTCTATGTAGCGATCCTAGCCATAATTTATTAACCCAGACAAAAAATCCACTTGTTTAACCGGAAAATTTTGACTTTTTTTCTTATGAAATTACTCAAATCGATTTATCACAATAGTTGTTGATTAATTTAACAGTTGACGATGTATCGATTAATCGTTGCAGCTCTATTCTCTTTTAAAAGCAAGAAAGATGCTGATAAAAATCCACATTTTTAACTGTTGATGCCAGCTTGCAAGTAATGCAACACAAATGCATATTGGTGCTGATATTCTGTACTTGATTTTGTTATTTGACATCATATATAACTAATTTCAGTGTGTTTGGCAGGTCGCATCTGAACAGTGGTGTAGTGGTCGTTGATGAGGTGGGTGTACTACTAGGTAGATGTGTAGTAGTTTACCGAGAAGGAAGGGTACTATCCTATATATTCCATTGGCTCTTTTGGCTGATAGGTGGGTATACTGTAAACCGCCAGGCAAAAGAGGAGGGTATACTCTGTATAACTGTGTAAAATCCTCCACTACATCACTGCTTCTGAATATTTAAAACAAACTGATGAATGCTTATTTCTCCAAATGTACGACTGGAGCTCTGAAACCCAACCTGCTGTTTTGAATTGATAGAAGTGCATGTTGATTGCAGACGTCTCCCGGCCTGCTGGTGTGGATTTAAGTGGACAGTTGGAGGGCAGCAGCAGGTAAGCTGGCACACACACAATCAACCAGCTAACAAGACACTGCCTACCAGCCACCCACGATAAGAGAGCTGAATTTGGCCATATTATCTTAAATCTAAATTAGCTCTTTGTTACACCAGAAACATTGAAAATAAGACTAGCTGCCCAAATTGGACAACCTCACCGTCTCCTGTGCAAAAGTTTCTAAACGTCAAGTACAGTAGGAGTCTTCTATCTCTAAGTGCACGAGTCTAATAAACCTGTAGTCAAATGCAGCTGTTAAGGTAGCAGAGCAGAGTGAGCTGGCAAAGGAAACGTCAGCTAACATTACACTGCCTCCCAACCAGCCACAACTCATCCTCCCATACTGTACATGCAAATGAAGGGATTTGACTATGTTGAACTGATGTAGAGCTGAAGGTTTCTCATTTTGTTGAATGTGGAATTTAATGTTTTTTTCTTAATTCATTCCCCTCTGAAATTTATCCAGCTGTTGACTTTATATTTGTGAATGAAGTGTGATAAAGTGGCAGTGTTAGCGGGCTGTTAGAGGTCAGTGGGTAGCAGCAGTGAGGAGTGCAGCTGACAGCTGTCCATCAGATATGGTTTAACACAGCCAGCAGCAGTACACTGCCACACTGTCACCACCACCAGCACCAGCTTAAAGGATGCAGCCACAACCATTAACCTTATTTTCCCCTTTATTTCCCCTCTTACCTTGAAGGGACAGAGTCTTCTCTTTCCCACAAAATCCCTCGGCATCCTCCTCATATCGTCCTGGTTATGAAAACAAAAAAGACTTTTAGTCAAAGTGCTGCTTATTATCATGAAAAACAACTTTCTCATAAGATAAACTCAGACTATTTTGAAATAATTATTCAGAAAGTTGAGGATTACTTTATTAATGTCACAATGAGTAGCAGTAAATGGGTGTTATTTAATCAACATTAAACAGTAAGATAAGCAAAATGTTGCCAAGTGTTGTAAGAGAGAGACACAACCATGTGTTTAGAGGTTGAAGTGGTTGCATACGCATCACGTCATAATGGAAACATTTACAGAAAATTATATACCTTTATTGCTACAGTTTACGCATATTACAGACTCTTTTTACTCAACTAAATGCATATAAAACAAAACTACTATGACACATGAAACATCAGTACTTTACAACATCTGAGAAATATTTACATAATATTCCATATACTTCTGTATGCATTTGTTTTATTATGGGCTTTTTTTTATTCAATTAAATGGTTTTAAAATAAAGCTATTATGAAACATAAAACATCAGATCCTTTTAAACAACATCACCTTTATTATTTTGGGGATTAAGCAACAGACAATGGTTCCATATACAGTCATTAACAGACAACACTGCATCGTAAACATACTTGTTGGAACTACAGGCTATTTTTTTTAAATATATATTATTATTTTTTAATATTTTTTTATAAAGTACTCACCCAGTCTTTTGATTCTTCAGCTGTGAGTTTCATCTCCAGTCTCCATTACTTGAGTCCGTCCTGGAGTGAAATT
>CAKALG010043285.1:0-13335 GCA_916700815.1 Helicolenus hilgendorfi
GCGGCACCGCTCTCCCCATAGGAAAACAATGGGGCAGCCAGCGCCGAGCGATTTTACCGCTGATCATGTATAGACGGCTTAAACATAACCAAATGGTTTTGTTGGGTAAGTAAACCTAAAAACTTAGTAAACCTACTTTTAGCAGGTAAGTTAATTTTGAAAAGACACTGGATGCATGTAATGAGCGGAAGCTGTATGTTTCCTGTGAACACAGAAGTTTATTTTGAAAAGACACTACACATGTAACGAGCGGTAAGTTGACACGCCATCCCAAAACTGACGTTAGAGGGGTATTGGTTTTGAAAGGCACCAACAAACTACCCATTTTGTTGTTTAGGTATTAGGACTGGATGTCAACTGTCTTTTGTTTTTGTTGTTATTTTTGGGGTTGTAGTTCTTAGATGGTTTTTATTGTTGATTTAACTTTTTCTTGTGTACTTATTTTGTTGTCCTCATTTGTCAGAAGAGAGACAGGAATCATGGGTACAGAGAGACGGGACATTTCTGTGTGGGATGTGCTGCGTCCTTTAGAGACTGGTCATTTGTTCTCATTGGATAACTGTTAAAAACTCTTGTGTTGTGTATATATAGTATAAGTAGGATGTGCTTTTATCCATTCTGTTAAACAGCCTGATGAAGGCCGTGTGTTGAACCATGCTGACTGAATGAATCAGACGCTTCCAGCAAGTCATTTAGTGTTGCCAAGTTATTTTTTCACATTCGGCTCTTTGTTACTTGAGCACCTACTCGACTGGCGAGGCATTGACGGCGCTCTCTTTGTACAACTTAGCCGAAGTTGACAGAAGAATTACCCACTAATTACGTACAGAACATTAAATTGTGTGTACGTTCTGTGTCAATAAGGATTTAATGAATACGTGACTTGTAGAAGGCAGAGAAAAAGAATAATGAGCTTGACTGACTGTGTGGGAGTGTTGACATGTGCAACCAATGGCCTATAGGTGATTCTTTTATACACATTTTAGTGTAATTTAACACTTAAGATTCACTTTCTAAAGGGAAGAGAGAGTGAAAAGACTGCGAAGGCGATACTATTGACTGGTACACAGCTTATTTTAGAGTTTGTCACTGACAATCCAGTCTAAGTCAGAGGTCTGGGACTTGTTAGTGCCTCACAGAGTCAGCACATCACACATTTGCACACAAAGGCATGGCTTCGGCTAATGATATGCTGGAGCATTTCCCTGGTGCTACCTTTTGAATAGACATTTTGTCATTAAGGGGTATAGCACAGAAGGATGACCACGCAATTCATCATTTTCTACCAAAGCACATCAGCCCCTCTTCCTCTATGGCAGTCATTTATCTTTTGGCATGGTGCTGCTGAAGTTAAGAGATGAAGGTAAATCTTTGATTCAGCTGAGCCACAGTAACATTTGTGGATACATTTTGCCTCCCTTGACAGATGTGTAGACACACACTGCCACAGGAAAAAGTGATGAAATGAGGAGAAACTCCGGCTTTATTCTGTATTGTTCTCGTTTCCTAAAGAAGACTTATGTGTTGAGGCTGACAAAATAGGAAAATAAAGATTTTGCCGTCATACATTATACATGAGAGCCGGGCAGGAAACACTTTTCCCTCATCACTTGTTTAGCCATGTCATAACGCATGTTCATCTATGGCTATAGGGGACGCTCAGCGATAAAAAGCCTCATTATTCTTACTCTGTTTCCATAGTGACAAGGGAAAATACAGCACAGATGTGATTAATTGCCTCTATAGAATGGAGGCCTGCATGTAAATGGGCATTTTGCTGATAGGTACTTCAGAAATCATATGTTGGGTACGTTTATTATCAGTTATGGGATTGGCGATGGTGATCAGGAAGACTCTTCATCACATGGTACCATGATAAAAACATTCCTCCAGGTTTATTCCCACAATATTACAGCGGCACTTGTGCCACACACACACACACACACTGACTCATGCTCTGGCAGCAGGTATTATATGGTATTTTACAGAGATGTGATTTAGTGCAAACTCTGCAGAGAGGTCAGCTGGCAGTGGCGCCCTCCCAGCATCTCTCTAATGGACTGGAAGAGATTCAGTCGCAAATCAAACAAACCAAGCGGAAGAAGCTCAAGAACAACGCGCACACACACACACACACACACACAAACTCTGACACACACCGGCCGGTTAGAAATTAGTTCTCCCGCTGTGAGTAACAAACAAGACAGCTTGTTTACGTACCGCCCCGCCGCCGCCGCCAGCGCCATGTTGTATGACAACCAAGTAATTGTCCAATTGTGGTTCTGATTCAATCACATCGCGTCGATGTTCTTTGACCTGTGAAGCACGGAGCTGGGCCTTTTTTTGGACTCTTTTATTCAAAGATTAAAAGTCTGATTGAGAAGGCCGCAGAGAGAAAATCCATCTATACTTAAAACCACTTAAACAATCGGAGAGGATTTGGATTTGAGATTAATCTGCTAAATTTTTTCTTTGCAAAAATGAAGTCGGTTTGAGGAGGATGAAAGAAGCAAAGATTCCAAATCCCTCTATTTGAGGATTAGATTCACATCTGGGCTCTGTAAAAAATGGGCTGAAATGCCACCTTTGCTGGTTCTTCTCATGGAGAAGTTTAGCACAATGTGGAAGGAAGGTCAAAGCAGTTATTTAAACTACTATTATCAAATATTTATATCATTATTTTACCCAATAATTAAACTGTTTGTGAACTATTTTTATTTATAATTACCAAAAACAGAGACTCTTTTTTTCATATATTTTTCCTTCAGAAAGAGAGATTAATTTTAATCTCATTAAGACCCCTAAATTATCATTTCTTATTTTGTTCTTTCTTGTCAACCTTTGTTTAAATTGTAGCCCTTTTGGTCATGCTCATCCAACCTTTAAAAAACTTATTTTTCACAATCACATATCACCTTTTCACTACACATTTACAGCATGTGTCTTCTCCAATTATGATGTATGTATCTACAGTATGTAATCTTATCTCAACCTAATACAGTATGTCATTCTATTAATCTGAATTAGGGCTGGGGATCTAAGGTGTTGATCAAAATAACCTAGTATCAAGTAGTATCGGAAATTCTCCAGTCAAACAATATATCTGTAATCGATGCTTTTTGTGCCCAGATGTAGAAAAAAACTTTTTCAGAGCATGTGAGCAAGTGGGGAGCGTGCATGGAAGGATTTCGTATTGAGTGCAAAGCGAATTTTAAACAGTAGAAGCTTCGCCTTTTTTCCCACTCCAATTTTGCTCTGGTAGCGCTCACACCATGAGTACAAAATATGCGGCTGCGTAGGATTGTTTCAGACTTGTGTGATCCAAACTTTTCCAAAGCGTTTCCAAAACTTTTCTCCAGAGCGTTGTGAAAGTCCAAAAGTCAACAGTTGTTGAAAAAAGATTCACATAATGGGTATGAAATGAAGTGCTCCGATGGTATCGGTATCACTTTAAGGGGTTTTGGTACTGGCGTCGTCGTTTTTTAACGATACCCAGCCCACATCTGAATTCTGTATTTCTGCCAGATTTCTTGTCAGATAACTGTTGTTGCAGTAGTTTTCCAGTCTTGAATAACTTAATGTGTCTTTAATTTCTAATGTTCCCGTCCACCCTCATGTCAGCGGCCGCTCTTATCAACTCATGTTGCTGCTCCCTGTATCCGACAACATCAGACCTGTCACGCTGAGAGACATCGCTCTAATTAATTTATGATTTGCATCCCGTTGTTGGAGAGTCTGTACCCGACGCAAGGTTACAGATTTGATCCACTTAGATGCCAACTTGTTTCTGTTAACAGCGTGTGCCATCTTGTGTCTGTCAAAGTGTCAGTGAGCGAGCCACTGAACCCCCGGCTGCTTGTCTCTCTGGATAAGTGCATGAATTAGAAGCCGGCTGACTCATTACATTCTGTTGCTGTAGTTTGATTTCAGCAGGAAAATCCGCTGTTCTCTGCTGCAGTCTGTTGTCTTTCGCTCTCTGCGTCTCCACGGTGTTTTCTATAGGTGCCTAAAGCTCCTTTCCCCCTACATCTCCACTAGTATTGTGCTGTCAGTGCACTATGGTGCATGCCTAATGACAGTGTGGTATTTTTAACACTATTGACTTCCTGTATTCTATAATTAAACCGATGGAAATATGCATGAACGTACAGAAAATAGGCAGATATGCACACGTGCGTTTGAACACATGCCCTCACAGTAGATAGCAGATTTCCTGCATGCTGTAGCTTTAGTGTGTTCATTGAGAATCAGAATTAATGACCTATACCACCACTAATGCTGGAGCCCAAAGGCATCCTTTCATCCTCGGGCAGAGCACATGTAGCTTATACGCTCGCACAAGATCTTTTAGTTTGAGCTATTAAAGCTGCAACGGAAGATGGGCCAAGCCTTCATTTCCAGTTTAGCATCCCATAAAGGTAGCCCAAATGGAGCAGTTACTCACGCTATACGGCCTCTCTCATGGATTGCTCCTCGTCAAAAATGGCTACTTCTTTTCCTCTTCAAGCGTGACTTCAGTTTCCTTTTTTTCTTGCCATCATATCGATCAGTTTAGCACAAAGTTCTTTACAGTGTGACAAAACAGTTTAAAAAAGATTAAAATATAGAGGCAGACACACAGAAAAGTCTTAACTGTATTTAGTGTTTAGTTATTTAGTTTATTCTTCAAGGAAGATAGTGTTGATGCAAATGTTTTAGGTACTGATAAATGCTCTATTGCCATATTTAGAATGAGAATCTGAAGGAAATAGTTGTCTTTTGACCAAAGAAATAATTCAGGTTGATCAACTGGAAGAATGCCAGATACATAATATTGGGCTAGAGTTTTATAGATCAAAATCTGAAAGTAGGGCTGCACAATCAAACAACATTTTATCAAAATTGCAGTATAGCCTCGGATTTGAAATCCTTGCAATATTTGTTAAAGGTGAAATGTGTATCAAAATACCATTTTAAATTAAATATTGTGGTGCTACAGAGATGTCCTAGCGTACACATCATATTCTACAGACTTAAAAAAACATCTCTGTTTGTTACAGAAAAAAAATAAAACATGCAAAAAATCACACCATAATCCTGTTTCTTAATGAAAATGAGAATAATTATGTAAAAACGATCATTCCCTCTCATATCGCAAATCATATCGCAATTGCAATATCAGTCAAAATATTCACAAAAAATATTTTTTTCAAAATCGTACAGCCCTATCTTAAAGTCAATTCTGTAATGAACAGGTAGGCAGTGGAGACCTCATTCACCAATATCTACCTGTGTCTGTTCTTAAATTTGTTCTTGAGAAAAGGTGTACGTCAGATTCATGACGAGTTCTTAAACCACATAACTGTTTGCACCTTGTGTTCTTATGATGACGAATCCCTTTGTTCTCGTAAATCGAAAAGTTCTTTGCCAGTTGATCCTAATTAGCAGGTAAACGCCGCACTAATCCCCATAAAAGGGCGTGAGACTGCAGGGCCGTGTGCACACAGGAATAGAGAAAGAACAAAAATGGAAGGTGAGAAGGTGTAGCACTGTACTCCCTTCTTATATACAGTCTATATGCTTTTTGGGGGGTAAAAATCAATATGATTAGATCTGTATTTTCACTTTATATTATACAGTTCTCATAAAAGAGACACTAAAATGGAACATCAGTCAAAGATAATGCAGTAAAGGAGAGTGAGGGACATCATTTATTTTGTGTTACTCCCCATATTATGGAAAGCACCTTCTGTATGTCCTTGTTAGTCCGGATGTGGGCGACTGCGTTTTGATTGAGCTGAAACTACTGAATGGCTTTTATGTTGCGGTAATAATCTGCAGGACAAGTGTTTCCAAATCTTACAGGGACAGAATTCATCCCATAAATATTGTTGATATGATGGAAGGCTACTTAAGGTGATACTGCTGATGTAAGAAATACAAATTTGCTCAGCGTTATTATAAACGGTCCTACAGGATCAGCACTCCAAATATGCACAATCTGTTAACGCTTCTGAGCCAGCACTTCCAGCCTTTTTTATGGTTGAAAAAAAAAGGCTCTGTGTGCTCAAAACTCTTAAAAAGTGTTCGACTAACTTCAGCAGTCGTTGACTTTGAGAGACGTTGGCACAGCGCTGCGTATCACCCTCTCCGGGAGGAATCAACACTGATGATTCCCGTGCATGCTCTGCAGGTTTAAACATGACAGCTGCTGAGGACAAGAAAACACCAGGATCTTGTTTTTATTTGAGTTTGGACTTGGATCCATCTCTACTTTTTTTTTTGTTGACTCCCTCTGTCATGTTTTGGTCACGCCTCAAGCTTTCCTGTCAGTGAGTCTTCCTGCAGCCTCCCAACATGTTATTTATTTACTGTTCCTGCCAGCTCTGATGTCTGTCTCCTCGCTGCTCATTTTTATACCTCGTCTCACTTCTGCCGTAGTCGCTTGTAATCACAGCGTCGTTACTTCGGCACATAAGGTCTCGCTAATTAGTGTAATCATTATTATAATTACAGATCAGAGGGGCATGATCGGGAAGGTTAGGCAAGGTTTTTTAGCCTGCGTCTGCACCCTTTACCCAGACTGAATAAGTTATTATTCCCTCCAAGGAGAGAAGTGACATCATTTTCTGTCTAATATTTCTGTCTTTGCCCTTTTTGGATGAATCGCTTTGGGTCTAATTATTAGTATGCTTCAACCCCAGCAAGTAGGGGTGGAAGAAAATATTGATAATATGGCTGTCAAAGTTAACGCGATAATAACACGTTAAGGCAAATTCATTTTAACGCCACTCATTTCTCTAGGGCATTAACACGACTTGCCACTTTTGGGTTGTAGAAGGCTCAGATTTAGAGCTAGAGTGAAGATACTGGTATCATATGAAACTAAAAAACCTAATGAATCCATTGGTACCAACCATGTCATGCTAGATTGTCAAGAAGGAGGCTAAATAATGCTCTAAACTTGCGCTTAATTTTGGCAAGGAAAAACTGGCATGGCCATTTTCAAAGGGGTCCCTTGACCTCTGACCTCAAGATATGTGAATGAAAATGGGTTCTATGGGTACCCACAAGTCTCCCCTTTACAGATATGCCCACTTTATGATAATCACATGCAGTTAACTTATTAAAAAATCACAATGTATTGCCTTCCTATGTTGAATCGCTTCCCCAATATCAGGATATGTCATCATGTTTGCTTGTTCTACAGTACTAGAGCTCAGATTCTTGCCAATACACAGCCCTACCAGCAAGATATGGATCCTCACATGAATGCTGCTCATTCGCTCTCTAAGAGGGAGCTTCTTCTGAGTATTTGTATTGTTTTGGATAGTTTCCATTGTCAATATGTTCCTACAGAGACGCTGATCTATATGGAAATGCTGTTTGACATTGACTCTTTAGTCATCGTAGGAGTGCAATAGATGCCGGATGTTACTGTTGCAGAATGTGGAGAGACAATAAGAGAAGCACTTTGCAGACTTGCAGCATCTGTACAGTGTGTGTGTGAGTGTGTGTGTGCGCTTGTTCTACAGTACTAGAGCTGAGCTTTTACTGTCATTGGAATGAACTTTTTTTCTTACTTCTACCAGACTGTGGTAAATGTGAGAGTGCACACCGTCTTGTCTACCAAAGAAGAAAGGTCACTATTTTTGGGAGCATTTCCTCCCTCCACTGTTAGAAAGGTTGAGTGAATTTAAGGATAAAATCTTCACCTGGAAATGTTGGTCTACGACACACTTTAAGATCTGATGCTCCACTGAGCAGCTGCGTTCATTCTTGTATAACACATAATGGAACAAAATTGCACGAACATTTAAAAAGAGCACTTTACCTTTTACCAAATCGTTTTCGCTACACGCCGTGCGTCATGCTGAAGCCCAAACGGCTTCAGTTAAGGATGCCCTACAGTCTGCATTTACGAATCTGCACACACACACACACACACAGATAAGATTGTTAAATTTAAGACGCCGTGATGGAATCATGCCCAGCTTTCGATTGCGTTATAGAACACATAATAAACAGTCCTTGCTCAGCACTGTGTGGGGATTTCTTTAGCTCATTTATTGTGCATTACACACATTGAGCACTCTGTCATGCTTTACATCACAATATTGCACGCGAGTAGTTGCTCTCCATAGAGCCATTTTTTCTCCAATTTCGTCACCATTTTCCATACTGTAAATCCCACTCAGTCACAGACTGCATCGCCCACAACAAGCTGCAGTGGGCTCCACGCCAATCTCATAAAATCTCCAGTAGGATTTTGAGTTCTGCAGAAAAACATAACGATTGTTCCAGAGAGATGGCTCAGCACAGACTGATAGGAAATAAACCACATTGCAGACTGTCGGCTCATCACCCACAACATTGTGTTTTATCAGTTGATCTCTGAAATGATCCCCGCTCAATAGAAACAACTCAAATAGGGATGCACTGATCCCACTTTTTCAGTCCCAATACCGATACCTTGGCTTTGGGTATCGGCCGATACCGAGTACCGATCCAATACCAGCGCATAAACATCAGGCTTGACTTAAATATTATGCTTTCCTAACTTTGTAAAACAAATTGTAATGTATATCTACTGTTTTTGATGCTTTCACATAATCACATAAGTTTCTTTCGTCTTTGTAATGCATCTAACAAAGTAAAACTGTTTCTTGGAATCATCCTTTGTTTTTGATTGGTTGAAATTCTTTCGGCATGATGCTTCTGGAGGTGCCTGATTATGTTGGTTGTGTTACATTTTCCAATGCTACTGCCACCCCTTGAAACATTGGCTCTGCAGATATTGCAAGTAGCCGTAGAAGTTGTTGGCGTAGCAACCGTGAAAAACCTCCATATCTCCGTAGTATGTGCATGTGTAATCAGACGTAGACATAGAATTGAACTGAATAGATCGGCCCCATTGTCATCAATACTCGATCCAGCTATCTGATATCAGTATCGGATCGGTGATTCCCTAAACTGAACTCATAACTGGGTGTTTGTAGTTTATGGATCTGATCATTTTGCAGTAATCGGCCCTGACCACTGTCTAATCAGCCGTTCCTCCATTTGAATTTGGACCCATAAGAAAGTTGATTTATTGAGTTGAGTTGAGTTTTAATGAACTGGAGGTTAAAGCTCCTTTCGCTGTCACTCAGACAGAGCTCATTATTTTATTTTACAAGCGTTGGTGGTTCTCTGTAACATTTGTGATTGGTTTCAAGTTAGTATCTGTCTTTAGACTAGACAATGTGAGATGGCTGAGGCTTGGCGTAATTACGAGGATTTATTGGTCATGAAATTCTTGTTGAATCATTGGGCACAAAAGATGAGTAACTGTGATAGAAATATCTGGTTCTTTATTGTAAAAAAAAAAGTTAAAGGCACAAGGCTGTGCACATAAAATTGGACAAAAGGACAGAAGTCAGCTCCCAAGAAGTATTTTTATTAAGAAACATGCAATCACTGAGTTTAAAGTTCTGTGTTGTTCTCTGCTAATGGCTTTGTAGAAACCACATATTACATTCAGCAGTAATAAATCATTTTAGTCAATTTGTGATGAATTCAGTAACTATGGAAATGTCTTTTTTGTTCATAGTTACACATTCTAAATTAGCTACGACTCTAATTTTTCACCTCTAACTGGCTTATTTGTCTGGAGCAGCAGACTTTTTCCTCTGCTGAAGAACGTTGAGGATATCATTAAAAGAAAACTTCCAGATGGGACTTTAAAGCAGTGGAATGACTTCTGGAACAACCCTGTCATGTTTACCCTCTCCAATCTGTGTCATAAGCTTATTGAATCCTTCTTACCGAGAGCAAATCATCTGTCATCTGCACTGTTTAGCTCACAAACCGAATAGACATATTACATGTAAAGCAGTATGTTAAACTTTTTCCTGTTCATTGTGTTATGCATTGTGGCTGTCACAACTCTGCAGTACTGCTTGTTATGGTCCGGCTATATACCACAGCAAATAAGGGAAGCACACATGAGGGATTAACACAAAAAAGGAATTTTATTTAAGATTAAATTAATTAGTAATTAGTTTTTAGGTTGTAGCGGGCTCAGTTTGAAAGCTAGAGTGAAGATACCGGCATCATATGAAACTAGTAAACCTAAGGAATCCATTGGTACCAACCATGTCATACTAGCCTACTTGTTGCGAAGGAGGTTAAATAACACTCCAAACTTGCGCTAAATTTTGGAGATGAAGAACTGGCGTGTCCATTTTCAAAGGGGTCCCTTGACCTCTGACCTCAACCTATATGAAAATAGGTCCTATGGGTACCCACGAGTTTCCCCTTTACAGACATGCCCGCTTTATGACAGCTGTTGTTGCCTGTTGGGCTTGAGCTTGAGCATATTTTTTATGCTAAAGGCAGTACCTGTGAGGGTTTCTGAACATTATCCGTCATTGTGTTGTGTTGTTAATTGATTGCCAATAATAAATATATACATACATTTGCATAAAGCAGCATATTTGCCCACTCCCATGTTGATAAGAGTATTAAATACTTGACAAATCTCCCTTTTAAGGTACATTTTGAACAGATAAAAAAACGTGTGATTAATTGTGTTTAAATATTTTCAAATGAAACTAGCAGAGAAATATAGTGCCAGGTTAACTAAGGTAATACTACAGCAAATCAAAGGTCCAACAAGGCGGTTCCAGGCTCCCACTATGGGGCGGGTCTTATAGACTGGAGACACTGGCCAGCTGCATCCAATTCCATGATGGCCTCCAGCTCCAACCAACCAGGAACCAGCAACACAGAAAGTAGGGCGGTACCCCCCGACCAAAGAAATTCTTAGTTGATTAATCGATTAGTTGATTTAATCGACTTATCTGAAAAACTGAGTTTCACACAAAAGCATAACTTTAAATCTTGTGTTTACCAGATATGCGCTCATAAGTTTCTTGGATAGAAGTCATTCAGCATGAAAAAGCATAAAAAATTACAAAAAAATGACTAAATCGACTAAAAAAATCTTAGTCGACTAAGACCTAAACGACTGGTGAGTTGGCGAATCGACAAAGAGGGGGCCGCCCTAACTGAAAGACAACACACACCAGCCCTGGCAGAGGCCCTGGGACCGCAACAGGCTATAACTAACAGTTGTAATGAATATGGGTAATGGGCAGTCTGGTAAATAGCCCCGATTGCTCTTATCTGCAGGCTAATGATGTCTTAGGCTCCTTTCAATTAAGGTGGGAACGAGGTCAGTAAAAAGGTTTGCTTCACAGCTCAGCCATACAGCTTCATTAAAGCCTTAGCGTGTTTTCATTAACGCTCCAGCCACAGGTCCCCAAAGCACATGTTCTGCTTCACTCTTTTATCCCTCTATAAACTAATTAAGAAGTTATTAATCCTCCACTAATAGTTTGGGCACTGGACTCTTTCTGCAGAGTCCCCCTTGGTTGTGGTTTTGGCGCCGGTTCATCTGTGTGCGAGCCAGACCGAGGTTGAGGGCTGAGGTGGGAAACTTTTAGGGATGCTTTGTCAAACGCTGAGACGTTTTTTTTACCTCTGGGTGCTTTAGTTGCTAAAACGCTCTGGACTGGATGTTTGGAGGACATCCAGAGTCACCCGTATAGCTGCTGACTGGACTGTCTGGAATTGTTACCGTAATATATGGTGAAAACTTTTGAGCTTGTTTAACTTTACGCCGAACCGAGCCACCTGCTGCACATCGCCGCGTGTCAAATACATTTCGCCTGCACTTTATTCGATTTGTGCCTGAACAAGGAGCCTAAAGCTGCTTTCCCCCTATTGTTTTTATTTCATATCCTGCGGTGACGCTTTGTCTAGTGCCACATTCATTCTTTTCAATTTCAGTTTTCACTTAATAACAGCATTAAACTGCAATAAGTTCATTTGTTTCTGGATTCGTCGGTTAGACAAACAAACAAAAAGAAAAAATCCCCACAAGGTTACTCATAACTCCGACTCGTTTCCCCGACCTTTCTCTCTCTGTAGTGCTGCCGAGCTTTTGTCAAGCATGCAATTCACCAACGTGTCGTGGGCTCCATTTTTATCTGTCACATTCGTTTGGGGGTGATGGCCGCTGATGCTCGGCTCATTAAGGATCCCCCCTCCTCGTCCTCTTCCTCCTCCTCTTCCTCCTGCTGCTGCTGCTGCTAGCGTGTCTCCTTGAGATGCTGCGACTGACTCACGTTCGCCCTTGACTGACGCCCCCGTTGTTCCTTTTCATGAGTTTGCCATTTATACTACCTCTGATTATTTCTCTCTTCTTAAGTTTCTTTAGATATTTCTCTCTCTATTTTGCTTCTTTCTCACGTACCACATATTGTTCTTTCCAATCATTCTTTCATTTCATCCTCATCCTCCGTAAGTCATCCTCTGATTCGCTCCCACGCTAGTCTTGTTACTGTTTCTGACCATGTCCTTTTCCCCCCTCCTCTCTCTGTGTGTCTCTCTGCAGGAGCTGGTGGGCAGTAACCCTCCGCAGAGGAACTGGAAGGGAATAGCGATCGCCCTCCTTGTCATTCTGGTCATCTGCTCGCTGATCGTCACCTCCGTCATCCTGTTGACACCAGGTATACGGCGCAGGACGGGGAGGGAGTGTGGAGGGGGTCACGACACCATACACCACACATCGCTCTGTTTACACAAGCTATTATTATGCACGGACATGCCCATTAGGTTCCGCAATCTATCTCCCCAGGAACAATGCAAACAATAACGTGTGCATGTCAGTATCGCTGTCCTTGCGTGTGTGGTCACCCGCTGTAATGTCACAGTTATCTTCCACATGGGCGCTCTTTTCTCGCTGTAACGGACACATTTAGTGAAGGTCAGCAAACCTCATTGAAGTCAGCTTTCCTCAGAAACGCAATCTGTCTCCTTTACTTACAGTAGTCCTCTTTTCCCCGCACACACACAAACACACATTTTGGTCTTCTACGATTTCCTAAGTTATTTTAAGGCATCTGAGTTTCCCTTCAGAGTGACCTTCAGGTCCTCCGTTTGCACATTTACATGAAACTTTAATCAATAGGCCATCTGTTTGTATCCAGCCTCATAAAGCTCCTTGATATGGTTTTATGTGCTGCCAGAGCCAAATCAGTCAATACAACTGCCAATGTGTGTGCTCTATAATTCAGTCACAAAGACAGTAATCACTGTGTCCTTGTTTATGATTTTCTGTCTCAGTTAATGTTTCTGAGGATGTCGAGGGGCGTGGTGGCGAAGCACGGTCTGCTATTATACAATAAATTCAGTGTTTTTTCTACATAATCCGTAGAGATCCAGACAGGTGTCGGAGCTGAAATATCACCACAGTAGACCTCACCGCAGCGGCAGGTGTCAAAGCAGCGAGGCCTAAAATGCGGCGTC
>CAKALG010043287.1:0-21323 GCA_916700815.1 Helicolenus hilgendorfi
CTGTCGCCGTCTCTTCCATCACAGCGCTGGCACAGGATGTTGTAAATGATGTCCTTCCTGCCTCCCATGTCGCTAGGAGGCATCCACTGCAAGAAGAGGGCCGTGTCATTGATCAATGAGACCAGGTTCCTGGGAGCCGACGGAGGCCCTGAAGAGAGAAAAAAGGTGTTTGGAGAGAGATTACTCATTGATAACTCACTGGTCACTTTGTCAGGTATTTTTTTTTAAGAAATACGCTTGAGACAAATGTAGCATAACACATGTAGAGGAGTGTGGTTATTGTCTGATTGAATACAAGAGTGGACAAAACACAATCTATGATCACTGGTGTCATTTCAGACTCTGTAGACCTCTATGTCTATGGTTTACCAAAAAATGATGAAATGAGCAGCAATAACATCTTACTTGTGTCATACTGCTGTGCAAAAATGCATGTTTGTGTGTAAGTATAACAGCAAATACACCACTCATCTGAGCTAAAGTGGGCACACGATCATCAAAATCGGTCAATTAACGGACCTTTAGCAGCAAGTGAGCATAATTTGAATCTGTAGTGTGTGTGTGCATGAGTGTAGGTAAGTGTGTGGGTGGGTAGGTGGTTGGCTTTCAACTTATTCTGCAGTATTTTATTCCAACAGCCTATGTGTCAATATCCTGGATAGTACACAGATTTGATTTTTTTCCAATTTTCAAAACTCTACAATGTTTGGTTTGGCAAAGTGATCAGAACTGAAGTTGCGAGAGTGTCTTTGAATATCTCTGTGTAGGCGTGTGGGTGGTAAGCTTTCAGAGTGCCGCAAGAGTTTCATTTCAGCATGCTACTTGTCGATTTCATCGAGGCTACAGTCTCATGTTCATGAATGAGGGACATCATAACAATTTCTTAAAGTTGAGATACAGAGGAATACAGTTATGGATATCTACGTATAGCTCAATCATATTCAGGGTTCCTACACATTTTCCATTTCAAAACACCATACTTTTCCAGACTTCTCTGCAGATTTTTCAGACCATATTTGACTTTGTGACTCGGGAAGGCATCCTCTTGTGACAAGATTTTAAACAAGGTTTGCATCCAGCTTTCTTATCCCAGTTGGAATTGTTAACCAACCATGCTTTGTATTTGGGATCATCAAGCCTGCCCTCAGAAAACTTCTGCTTAGTCCACAGTCTTACACAGAAAGTTGGACGATGTTCCACCGTCTTGCACTTTGGGGCAGAAGAGCTATTTTGCAGGCTGTGACCAGGTCAGGCGCATGTACTTCTGCCGCTCTAGGCGAAAAACAATAATGCTGCCCCTGTATTAGCAACGGGGATAGACTGGGAAGGACTGGGACAGAAATCCATCCCAAGACTTTGAGACTTTTATGCGAGCGCTCATAGAGCATCATGCAAAAAAACTTGGGGCACTAATTTCAACACCAATACAGTTTTTGTGGTATAAAGAGAATCTGATGATGCTGAAGACCTTCAAGACACTTGATAGTGGATGACACCTCCTCAGTTTGTATAAGCAAATCGCCACTGCACTGAATCAAAACAAGACTCTACACAAGCTGAGGTGAGCTGGAACGCAGCTTCATGAGTTCACAGTTTCACGAAAAAAATGACAATCAGAATTCAACCAAAATGGCACGAGTATGACAGACCGCACTCCGCTCTGTGCTGTCAGCCTGCAATTACTGCTATTGGTTCCTGGTTGGTTATTACTATATTATTATTGCTATTTTGCTCACAATAAATAGTTGGCTCATATTCCGCCGCCAAAGCGCCACCTTAGTCAATTGCCTAGTTTGCCTATATGGACAGGCTGGCCCTGGCTGTGGCATTATTATAAGTAGTGTGTGTGTAAAAGAAAAAAAAGAGCAGATGGATGGGGGAAAGATGGCACAGACTAAAATAAATGACAGGCATGCAAACAGAAAGCTGAAAGAGAGAGTTTACTAACTTGTACAAGCCATGGTGGAGGAGTCTTTGATGGCTCTGAAGAAGCCTTTCTCGCAGTGACAGATGGTGGCGGCCTGGTCATGGCTGGAGCTATGTGGAGGACACTTAGAGCATTTAGTGTTCCCAGCATACGCCTTGAAGAAGCCCGGCTTACAAGCTGGAGTAAAAAAAAAGAAGTATAGAAAGAAGAAGCCAGTTACACAAGGTTAATGTTCCTTGTGCGATTGCATTTCCATCAGCACACATACATTTTAATTACATTTCCAGCTGGTTCTCTCCTCACCTGTGGTCTGACCTTATTATTTCTTGAGGTACTATGGATCACTGTCATCTCTTTACTAGCTCACTAACTGCTTATGGTGCTGTTCATTGTCCGGTCTAACAAATGGCACACACCTGTAATTTTTTCAAACAACGCCACAAATAAACTTAGAAAAAAAAAGTTTGGCAATTTGCGTTTGGTGGATTATTTCTCTGTTGTTACAATGCTAATTGGCATTGTATTTCACATAGTTGGAAAGCCTGTTTATTTACCTTCACAATGATGTCCAACTTGTAAGGATCATGCATTTGTAGGATGAGCAGCACAATTAATTATGTGGGTAGCGCCAAAATGCTCTGCCAATGGTAAACAGTGTATTCTCGTGTTGGTATTGACTTTTGTTGTGAGTTGTTTGGTGGATTGCTATGCGTAATATATAATTTTTGTTTTAAATTCATTCAGAATTTGATTATCACAAACCATCATTTTGGTCACAAGAGGTTAGCACGGGTTACAATGGTTACCCGTCTCCAACCGTCAAGGAGGCTCTCAGGAAGCGACGACATAAGTTACTGCTCAGTGCGTCCAAAAAGATACATACCACTGTTTATTCACACAAAACTATGTTGAACGATGGTACACCTATTGAGTATGTAAGTGCATAGTATGTGATTTCAGATGCAGCCAAACATTGCAACAGGAAATATAAATGGGCCCATTTAGAAAGTTGTCAAGTTTGAAAAGGGCTATACAGCTTCAGTGAAATGCTGGAACAAGAATTTACAGAATGATATACAACAAAACAAACATTTTCAGGAGTTCCAATGGCATTTTTTGGGGGAAAGGATACTGTATTAAGCTATTGAAAATACTCTGGAGCCCATTTGTTTTAATCAGCAGGTTTAATAAAGTCCCAACTCCCAGATTCCATTGAATACAGACAGAGGAAAGTTTGTATTGTTTGTCTGGCAGATTCAAAAATAGCTATTAACATACAAATAATGTATTATGAAAATGCAATTATAGCCTGCTTTCAGTCTAAAACCTCCATCCACTTACCTGCTCCATTCTGCTGACCTAAGTAGTCCTCAGTTTTCCATCCTTACCCCATTTCACTTTCCTACCTCATTACTTCCTCCAGTTCTCTACCGTTTGACCTTTCCATTTCTCTTTTTTCCCCATCAAGTCAACCAACTCTCCTTTCCTTATCTCTTCATTTTTTCTCTAACTGGTTTGCTCCGCCACAGTTCTCACCTTTTCTTGATTTTTTTTCCATCTTTCTTCCAATATTTTTCCTTTTCCCATCCCTCCTCCTGCTCCCCTCTCTTTCACTCTTTCCCTATCAGAAGATGGCAAAACCGCTGCCGATTGCCTCCTTCTCCCCAGACTTATCTCAGGTGACAAAAATAAAGCACTAATAGTGCGATTATATAATATTCTGGAAATCTGGGGATCATTTTATTGCAGGATGATTTGTATGAGAATATATGTGTGCGTGGGTGGGGTAATAATTTAAAAATGATCAAATAAAGGTGCCAGCTATAGGACAGAAAATGCGATGATAAAGAAAAAGGTAACTCATTGGGAAATTCAATCAAAACTTCATGGCAGGCAGCCAGAAGGATTTTATAATTTCAGCATTTTAATATTTTCTCCACAATCACTGTAAGTGGGGAGCCACATTTATTTCATTTCTTCCTCACATCATCAATAACAGACCATATTACACAAGTCTGTTATTGATGATGAGTTATTTCCTCCACTGAGAAGCATTACCACTATAATCCTTCTGTTGATTTAGCTCTTTTTGTTATACAGTGATAAGTTTCATACTGTGTCACATGAATGATGTCCAGCTGCTACCCAGTGTCTGGTACTGTACCCAGGACTCCTTGTAAAAGATTACTGTTACTGAGTGGATTATCCTGGTAAAGGAAAGTCCATTTAAAGAAAATTGATTTAAATCCATCCTGGTACTTATATTTATGCAGTAACGGAGATTCAGATTTGATAGATTAAGAAGTTCTACATACACTAAATCCCTCAGATTATAATGTGGACCAACGGATGCCGTAAATCTACATGTTTGTCAGCTTGGGAGACCTGTGGGAGGGTACTGGTTGAATGAGGATAAGGCTTCCTACCTCCGGCTATATTGTTGTTTCGTGAGTCTACCCGAGGCTACAAACTTGTTAGAGTATTTTTAGTCGTACCCTCAACAGTTCAGCTGTAACTGATAATCCAATTGATTGTGTAGAGACCTGTAGAAGTGCAAGTCTGTCCCACCAGCGTGGAAAATTGTTTTCTTGGACTGTTGTGTATACGTCTCCCCTTGTTCCCCTCCCACAGCGATTGATCTCGCTGACCTTTGACCTTCAAAATTGTTCACCAATGATAAATCCAATATGAGTGGGTGTAATGAAACTCTTCTCTTGTTCCCAGCAATCTAAAATTATATCATGCTATCCCTGTCAATATACTGTAATTGTGAGCTTTACCATAGCCATGGAAAATAAAAAAATTTGATTAGCTTTTAGGTGTTCATAAATTGTAAATAGACACTTCAAGCAAAATCACTTATAATTAAAAAATTGGCAACCTTTTTTTTCTTGTTTAATGGAAATATTTCTTAACGTTCATTAGCTAAGACGTCCAAGTAAGACATCTAAGTTTTTCTACTTTTCATCACAGAAAGTTTCACTTCACCATCAGATTTAGTGCTACAACTAACAATTATTTTTGTTGCAAAATTAATCTGTTGATAATTATTTTAATTAATCATTTAGTCTATGAAAGCTGAAAGCCTGAGCTTGCATCTTAAAAATTGCATTTCGTTCAACAAACAGTCCCAAATTATGCATTTAAAATTATATAAAAGAGAGAAAATCAGCAAATCCTCACATTTGAGAAGCTGACACCGGCAAATATTGACATTTTCGCTTGAGAGATGACATGTAAGAAGGAGCGAAAATGAAATATGCAAGAAGGAAAGAGATACAAGGAAAAAAAAACAATCTGCATAAACAGGTGGTCATAATTGAGTATATGTAAAAAAGATGAGATTGACACACAGACAGAAATCCTCGCCAAAATCACATTACTGCTTAGCTCCTAATGGGAAGAGTAATTTATCACCCAGCTTCCAATTTTTGAGGCACCTCAGTCACTTGGATATTACTTTCCTCCTGTGTTGAGCTCCTGCCAAAGGCAACAAACACACTGATTCATTTGAATTTCCAGCTGCTCCCTGCTCTCTGGTATTTGCTGCAGAAGATCCCCACCAAAAAGCAATTACAATACTCGCACCACTATTTCTATCAAAAAGTTTGAAAACATCCCCCACACACATATGCACACACAGGCACATAATGAGATCCAATTTGTACACTATCAGCTGTTTGGCTTTTTGTCATGGAACGCATTCTTATTCATCAAAGGAACAATATTGGCACAAAATACGGATTCCCATTCAGAGCAAACACTGTTGTACACAGAAACATACAACAATAATGCAGCCACAGTATGTTTCGTCAGTTAATTGGGACCGAAAACTAACGATTATTCTTTCAATATCAATTATTCTGCCAATTATTTTGGCGATTAATCAATGAATCATTTTGTGTATTCAATTTCAGAAAATAGTGAAAAATGTCTGTTATAATTTTATAGTGCCAAAGGATATATATGCATGTGTCTTGTTTTATTCATCCAGCAGTCCAAAACTCAAAGATATTCACTATTTTACTATCATATATGGCAAAAGAAATCAGCAAATCCTTATAATTGAGAAGCAGGACGCAGCGAATGTTTGGCATTTATGCTTGAAAACTTACTAAAATGATTAATGGAATTAAAAATAATATATTAATTAAAATTAAAATTAAGCTTTAAATAGCTTCACAGTCTTTTATTGATGAGACTGGCATGTTACCAATCTTGATGACATACAGTATGATATGGACCCATTGCTTCTCTATGAGTCTTTGTAATCCTATTTAGCAGCAATAGCGGGGAGTATAACAATTGTGCATTTTGGGATAAAAGCAAAACTGTTGGCACAGATGTAGGTTTCAAAATGGCCACTATGGTGCCCAGGGGCCAAATTTGCAGTGCCGCTATATCTATATCTTTTCATAAATTTGTGCTAAATGTGTTGCTTTTATCACAAAATGCACAATTGTTATGAATATTTCAGCTTAGCTGCCCCACTACAATTGTTACATAAAAAGTTTGTAGTTCCAAGCAGGAAGAGTGAGTTAAATAAAGCTTGTATTACTTAAACCTGCATTATTAAGTTTTTGGTCACTTGGTGGCAGCACAACAAGCCGTACACAAGACTGTTATATTGGCCTTTTTCACGGAAGACATGTTGACGGATCACAGTAGGAAAAGCACAGATGTAAATAATGAAATTAATGATGGCTGAAATCCATTTAGCTGCTTTGATTTTGGGTTTCTGGTATCGTGCATGCTGGCTCACCGTCACTCTCACTGGGACACTTGAATGGAGCAGAGCCATTGTTAGTGTTATTTGTAACACCTGTACTTTTCCTACTATGACGAGTCAAAATGTCTGCTGTGAGAAAGGTCTATTATTACACAAAGATACAGAGCTATAGCAGCATTCATTCTGAGTTGAGTTTGTGCCCAAAATTCACTAATTTTCCTTGCTCTGTTTTGGTCTCCACCAACTAGGCTACTAAGGAAATTTGTGTGTATTTAGCTGCTTTATGCTCCATCATGTTCACCAATAGTCACATAAGAGAGATGGTGGCAGTGTATAGTGGGTTTTAGGGTTGGGTAATATTGCCAAAATCTTCTATCACGATATACTGTAGATCATTTCATATCTCGATAACGATATATATCACAATATAGCATGTTTTCTGGTTATATGAAATAAACACATGCCTATTTTTGTGTACTCATGTGAATTAAATACTTGACAAATGAAAAGTACTGAGTATTTTAAGAACTTGAGTGCAAAATGAACATAACAATTTTAAGTGAAATTATAGAGAAAAAACAAATAAATATAGGCCTAGCCTATATTGCGATATATATATAATATAGAAAAATATATGCGATAGACATTTTCATACTGTTTTGACGATATATATTGTCATATTGCCCAGCCCTAATGGGTTTCTAGAGCTTTTTCGCTTAAAACAGCTGTCTGATTGCTGAAAACATTGCTGATCAGAGCAGTAAGTGAATCAGAACAGTAAATTGTGGGCTGGAAAAGAAAAACAATGACCTGCAAGATGTTGTCACGCTCTGTAGAGCTGAGGGGAACTGCAGAGTAATTCTCTGTGGATTCATCACTACAGCTGATCCCTTTTTAAAATTACACATTCATTTGTTCTATAAAGGTATTTATCAGAGCAGCTTAAAAAACGGCTTGCAGTGATGATTAAACTTTGGCTTCAGGTCAAGAGAAGCTCTTAAGAATACTTGAGATTTGAGTTTCAATAGATAACATGCAGTGGCTCGGTCAAAGGAAGTTCAGCACCTGCACATTTGCAGAAAAGTAATGACGTGCCAACTGAGTTATTTTGAGTTGTTTGGGTGTGTAGAGTTTTCTCTTGGCTTTACGTTGTCAGAAACAGATGGAGCCAGAGACTATGTTTACCCTGGACTCTCAGCTTTGATATGCAGATGGAAAGTTCACAGAGAATGAGTGATGCTGTAGTCTGGCTGAGCTGCGTTATAGAGGACAGAGTAAACGCAGGCCTTAATGGACAGAAGATGGGCACAGTGGCTCAGATACAACTAAGAGAAACATATTGATTTCCTCATTTCCTATTCCACTTTACCTGGATTCAAGGTCACAAGTTTGTACTTTTCCTGCCTGATCAATCCTGTATCTTGAGACAGCAGCGGTCATCAGTGAGGAAGCTAAGTTTTGTCGATTTCTGGAGAACTCGGATGGATCCAGGGGAAAAAGAGAAAAGGGATAATGGACTTTATTGTGTGATTCTGAAAACCTCTGTTGATTTGCGTTCTTTCCATTCATCTTTACAGTAAGAAGAGAAACTAGACTGTGTTTTCATTTCAACTCTCTGAAAAGTCGCTGCAAAAATGATCATTCAAAAGGTTATGTTGAAACCAACATGTTTTGTTGCAGCTGTTGAGCAATCACTTAGCTTCCTGGTGGGTTTTTGGTCTTGTCTGCATATTTATTCTGATTCAAATGAAATTCAAAAAGACGTCTCTATTAGCTTCGCCCACAATACACTGCCTCCTTTTGAATATGATGGTGTGACGAAAGGATGTGGAACAAATAGCATTAGCACTATGATGTTGCCTTATCTAGGTCATGATATAACCAGCCTATCTCTGAGTAATCCTCTTGTGGCTGACACTGAATGAAAGGAATGGAATAATAAAGCACTCGATTGAGATGTCAAAACAGTCTGGCAGAATGCTATTGGGGTGGAAAGCAGGGTTTGATAAGCGCTGATGCCTTTGTTTAGGCAGCTGGGAGGGAGAGATGGACGTGTTCGCGCAGAGCTCTGCTTACATTTGGAAGCGCTGGGGTTTTCCCTATTCTCTCTCTCTCACTCTCTCTCTCTCTCTCTCTCTCTCTCTCTCTCTCTCTCTCTCTCGAGCGCTCTCTCTCCCTCTTTTGCTCTTTCCCCATGCTGCCTCTCAGACAGCTTTGATCACAGTACCCTTTGAAGCAGTGTTCCAAAATGAAAACGAGGAGAAAGCAGAAGTCACCGCAAGTTCATGCCTAAACTTCCTGCAACTACTTGCAAAGTGCACATCTTCATCACGGCGCAAGCTCTGCAAGACCTATGGAAATTATTGATGAGAAAAAACGAATTGGCCGTAATTCATTAAAGCCATAAATCATTAATTGCAAGGCCGTAATGTGTTGTTACCATCGATCGCCTCTTTTAAGCTAATGTTAATGAGTTCAAAGAGGCCGTTTTGAGAGTTGCACAGCAGATCAAATTCGATAGATGTCACCTGACATTTCTGAAACCAACACAGCAAAACAATAGAGCATAGCAGTAGCTCTGGTTACTCAGGATGCTACAACAGTATTTTGGAGAAGGGTGAATCTGAAAGGAACAGCCATAATGAAAAGTACTTTTGTTTCCTCTCTCTAGATGATATGTCCAGTAGAGAGATAACTCTGGGAACTGTTTAGCAGACTCAAAGACTCAAAGCACGAGGGGGAACTGCTAGTCTAGCTCTGTCAAAAGTGAAAATATACTCTAGGCCTTATAACAGTTTTTAAGTTGTATTTACGTGTTGTATTTTGCTGACATTGTACAATACAATAAAGAATAAAAAGTATGTGTAAGTAAGTACCATTACAGAGACTGTAATGTAGTAACTACCTACAACAGTAGTTAATTATGTATAACTCTGTACAGCATTTTTATCAAGTAATCTTAATCCCAGTATGGTTGTTGCCTGTGCATACAGTAGGTCATGATTTGAACTCTGTATTAAGTCATTATTATGGTTGATTACATTATTCTGTAGTTGTTTGTCTTTTGTAATTAATTGATTGATTGAATGATTTTTCTCTGCCCATACTGATTCTGATACCTCAGCTCACAGTGGTGCGAATAACATCAATATTTGAGAGGAATCATGCAAATAATAATTAAAAAAAGCATGAAATTTGGTGTGTTTGTTCTCCATCGCTCTCTGATCAAATCTGTCCAATTGGCTGTTTGAAAATCCACGATGGTGCCATTTTTCAAGATTGCCGCCAATTTGGCCTCCCAAAGTTGATTTCTTTCATAGAAATGTGCTTGGTTGGTCGATTTGAATGATCTGGGTGTTGATTCCTATGTTTTCAAGCCCTTTGGAGTGGATTTCACTGATTGTAAAGCCCATTGACTTACACTTTCTCATTTATAGGGTGGTAAAAGTAAATCAAGGAATTTCAACTGGACCAAGTGTTGCCTATGTCAGCAGGATAAGAAGGAAGATCTAAAGTCTCCCCAGGCCAATCCAGTTAAAACAGGAGATGACAGGTATGTCAACTTGGCAAGGAATATTCCTCTGTTTCACTTACTCCATGCACTACCAATGAAGCTAGACCCTGCAAGACTTGACAAACCTGGCAGGATAGAGGAAACCTTTAGACAAAACAAAGCACAATATCACGAGAGTTGCAGGCTCCTGTTCAACAACACAAAGTTACACTGAGCTGAATAAAGATCATCCCCAGCAGCTACTAGAGATGAGAGCGGTACAAGCAGGATCCCACAAAAGGTTCAAGAGACAAAAACACTGCACCATCAGGCTCCTTAGATCAGGGGTTCTCAAACGTTTTGGGCCAGGTACCCCTTAAAGGGGAGAACAATGATTTTGTACTCTTAGATGCCATCGGAACTATTTGTACTCTAAAACTTTTCAACCTAAATACTTCAGACCTGTTTCATATTGATAGACAGAAACACATTTCAGTATGAATCATGTTAAGATAAGATTAGATAATACCTTATTAGTCCCACAGCGATGGAATTTACAATGTTATTGAATGTCAATAGCACTTACTGTATATACCTTTTAAACAGAGGGTGATTCTATTCAAATTGCATTTGGACTCAACTTGACAGCATTTATAGCCCACATTTAAAGTAATTGATCTATAAAGCTTTCAGAAAATGAACAGTGGCAAGACCAATATAGTCCCCATAAATCCAGATATTTAAATGTATCAGTCTAAAGCTGACTTTCAGTGCTTCAACTTAAAAATAGTGAAGTTATTGTTGTATGTCACAATCATATCATAGTTTCTGTTGGCCCAAACCTAATGTGGGTGGTAGTAATGGACACAATATGCTTGTTTTATTGGCGCAAATGGTCCCCATCTGGAGATATGCACTTTTTAACGATACAGCACAGTTTTAAAATTTATATCAAATTATTTTACGGACCCCTGACAGAGTGCCATGGACCCCTGGGGGTCCCCGGACCCTATTTTGAGAAATGAATGTAGCTGGTAGTGGAAACACTGAATTTTATAATGACATTGACGTTAGTGTCGATAATGATCTGGCGTATCGGATCGTGCATCCCTACTATGTTTATTCACATACAATAATATTATGCAGCTAATTTTGCGGGGTTAATAACAAGTCAGAAAATTAAGACTAGAGTGGCAATAATACTTTCAGTCTTAAAGATACCAAATATCAACTGTGTTTCTTTAACACAGTTGATACCTGATACTTCCCTGAAGTCAATACAACTGGAGTTGGGCAACAGGGTGATATACGTATATTGTGAGGTGATATAGATCTGTCCACTTTCAGAGATTTTGCCGTACCGTTTAGAGTGAGTGTCTTTTTAATACGTCTGGCTGAATTAGACCATTGTGGGCAGATCAAGAGCAGGACTGATTAATGGCGATATTAGATTTGTACATGATTTTTGCATCAATGTGATACCTTGATTTGTCAGCTGTTTAATTTGCTGGATTATCTGAAAACAGAAAATTCTGTCTGGTTATTTAATCCATGAGCGGTTTCTAAAGAGATTTTTAAGGAAAGATAATATCACATTATCAATATTGCAAAATAAAATGTGACTGAATAAACAGACAAACATACATTGGGTTTTCCAAGTGCCAAGTAGGTTACTGCTACACGAGTTACTGACCCATAGACACTGTTGCAGCTACTGTACAGTTGAGAGAAGCAACTACTGTGAGGAACAGGCAGAATATAGATGCAGGACATTTACGAGGGACACCACGAGAGTGCTGCTCCTAAGCTGCCGTCTCATCAGTAATCTCTCCTCCTGACAGGCTTCTGTGTTGTTTAACTACATATTTGAGATGAATGAGAGCGAGAGAGAGAGAGAGAGAGAGAAAGAATAAATAAGAAGCCCAGAAACAGCAGAAGATAAAAAGAAGAATTGCACCCGCGGAGCAAATAAAGGAGATATTACAGCCTGTCCTACATATCAACCGTACTAATGACTGCTGGAATTCTCTCTGTAATAACCCGTGTAACCACATCACCACAGGGGTACTACATGAATTTCACCCCAACCAGCTGAGACTTCTGTAAGTCTGGAAAATGTAGCGAGTAACAGGAGGTGCTCTTCAATTGTAATCACGCAGTGTGGCTCCATTTAGCACCTGCCTTAATTACAACAGTAAGTCTGAGCTCTGTAAATGAAAGAGAGGGTTGGGAGAGTTTTAAAAAAGACTAGGTGCGAGCTAAATTAGCTGTGAAAGTAACAAATGGAGGCAATTAGCCAGCTAGCCCCCAGCCTGTCTGCACAGTCTAATTGAGAAACCAGGCCAACGACTATCTGGAACTAACTTTTTCTTTATCTGTTTTGCTGACAATAGGCCATATTTAGGTAATGCTGATACGACTAATTAGAGAGGAGGCATCCCAAAAAAAAAACCTTTTACAGAAGCTTTGGGGTATTTATCAAAGTTCTTAGATATGAGAGTGTTATGTGAGTGAATGTTTGCATTTATCTACCACAGCATTATATTTATCAAGGCAACAACAGACATATAAGAAGCAAAAAAACAATAACAGCTTGATATTACAAGAAATGACTTTCCTATTTAAACCAAATAATTGATAGAATCCAGAAAGATCCTCACAGGAGCCAGAGTAATGATTTTTAAATGTCGGAAAATCCTCGGTGAGGCACTCTAAATCTCATCTTATCCACATTGTTTAGGATGGTGATGAGAGACGGCAAGAGTGAGAATTAAAAGGGAAGAATGAAAAGAGAGCAAATAAAGGGACACTGAGGGGAGAGAAGAGGGTGTAAGTGAAGCGAAAACAAAGAGGACAAGAGAGGAGAGAAGATGATGAGGGGGAGGTGGAGCTGTGAAGAGATGAAGAGAGATGTGGATGGAGAGGATCAGACAAGGATGCAGTATCTTAGAGTGAGAGGAGGGAATAGCAGCTCTGTAAACTCACTGGGGAGGCCCTTGAGATCTGTTAATGTAATGCCTTCTCTCACCATTTGATTCCTTCTCTGTATCTCCAGCTTTGGTACACTGTTCGTTAGTGTTCTGCTATAAAATTAGTACAAACACACATCTTACCCCGGCAGTAGCCATCCATCTCCTCATGGCCAATACTACAGACGCAGCGGCCCAGCGGTACCAGCCAGTCTCCATCAGCACCACAGTACAGTTTGGGTGTGTCCCTCTCTTCCGCGTTCTCCACACATGCGCCCCTCACTTCCACCAGAGAGGACGAGTCTGTATGTGGCACCGTGTCTGGAAACGCTGCCAGGTTCCTTAAAGTCGACGGGCAGCGTTTGTAGTACACCTTACGGGAAAGGGAAAAACAGGAAGTTGAAGTACTGCCAGTCTTGTGAAAGAAATAAAACTGACAAGTTCATGGCTGTAGTGTCATACACCGAAAAGACACAAAGTAATGCACTATTATTTGTATATATCCCACAAAATTAACTCATATATAATCCACGTAAATGTGAACCAGGAAGTATGAAGTGCGACAAACGGCGCGTATGGAGGAGGATGAGGTGGATGGGCGGGTCAAAGCCAGAAGTCAATGTTTATTTATTTGTCACGTAACTTCGTACATAAGTTACGCCACTTCCATAGTTATTCTAACCCAAACCATGATCTTTTCCTAAAGCTAACTAACTAGTTTTGTTGAATAAGTTATTTCATGATTAACTTTTCATACAAATTGTTGTATGAGTATACGTTGCTGTACACTGTAAAAAAACAAACACTTTTTTAATTTCAAAATGACAGAATTTTTTTTTTTAAATTACATGTTTCATTTGTGATTTATATGTAAATGGTCTTAGATTTACAGAACTTTTTGTAATCACAATCGTAATTATCTGTATTTAAGCTTTTCTTGATCAATTATTCTGTTTTTTAAAGGTTTATGATTCTATTTTAACAATTAATTTGTGTTAGAAGAAAATGATTTCATGGAATTCTAAAAATATTTCTTGTAAAAATACAGATTTTTTTTGCAAATCTTCTGAGTTAATGTAAATTTGGGCTTTTGCAACGTAAAATGACATGTTTCATTTGTGATTTATATCTAAATGGTATTAGATTTACGGTGTATGACTATTCGAACAATAAATATATGTTAAAAGTTAAAAAAAAATGTTTACAGTTTATTTATGTTAATTAACAGACAGTATTTTTCAGTTTTTTAACAGACATTTTCTGGCGCACCTGCTGCCGGAAAATTTTCGTTATTTTACACTTTTTTTTTTTTACAGTGTAGTTCATGCAAACACATGTCACACCACCTCTGTTCACTGACCTTGACAGACACAAGAGCAATACAAGCTCCCACATCCTGGAAGGCCAAGTAGAAGCCCTTCTGTGTCACCGGTCCGACCTCCCTGACCTCGGTATTGAGGCGTAGAACGCGATCTCCGAGATCTGTCTGTGTAAAACTCTCATCTGCCGCTATGGTGTCCACCTTACAGCAACAACACACAATTACTAAATCATACCAGAAACTACAACAGAGAGCTATTTTTCATGATACAGCTCCGATAACCAACCTTGGCATAGTCAGAAGGCCGGAACCGTGTCCCTGCAGAGAGCGGTTCTTCTGTCTGCAGGTAAAACAGGTTGAAGGTTTCCTTACAGGTACCAGACACCCAAGGGATGGAGTTGCAGTCTCTCAATGTGAAACGCAGCTCCACATATACCTGAGTTAAAATATAGATACATAAACAAAGACATCACATAGACCTATTCAATATTTTGCAGTCGGCTCTACATATTGCCTTACCAATAACATTTTGTTTACATATTATACAAAAATCAGTAAAGTGTAAGCGTCACAGCAATGCGTTAATTAATTAATAAATAAAAAGTAATTCAAATAGGCGAAAAAGACAGCATAAAATTACAAACAAGCAATAGTAAAAGGATAAATGCAAACGATGAAAAGTGATAAAATGTAAATGTGCACAGTCATTTGAAAATCTGATATGGTAGCATCAGCCCAGCCAGACTCGTAGGATCTCAAGCAGTTTCTGTGTTGTATTACTGTTCTCTATTGACTTTAATGAAAAGTCAACCCCTCTCTTTCAGAATGAAGTCATGTTTTTTTCCCCTCATATGTTATGTAGAAGATTGTGTTCCCTCCAGTTATTAATTCAACACTTTCCCAACCTTGAGACAATGTCACAAGCCGGCCCTGCTTCACTTCATTTGATTCAAATTTCTGGCAAAGTACAGTATGTCTGAGGTGAAATGTAATGATGTGGTGCAGACCCTCTGTGCAGCCTGCCGCTGGATCCATCCGGACCGTAGCCAGTTGTTCTGGTTTGGCTCCATTACGTGGCAAACCTGGAAGGTGTGAATAGGTCTGTTCTGCTCATCCATCTCTGTGATAGCGTCCCACTGTACAAAATATAGGAAGAAAATACTGTTTGGTTACATTCATTTGTAAATAACAATATAGCAAGCAGACTATTTAGTCAGTAACTTTATTGCCTACAATCCTGAAAAAAAATAGTTTGACTCCACCACTCACGACATGGCATTAAAAAAGAGACAGAAACAGCTAATGATTATCAATGTGATTAAATCTGCATATGTTTGCAGAACACCAGTAGTTTAAGGGTGCTTTCATACCTGTAGTTTGAGGTTCATTTGGTTGGGACAAAGGGAAAATATTGTTGCATTTTAGTTCAATTTGTTTCCTGTTCACACTTCCTTTTTACAAACGAACCAGAGAAGTAAACATGAAATTATACAGACTGACAGGTAACTTGTTGATTGGTCCGTTTGGATCATCAGGACGCACATGGGGAAATCCAATTCCAGTGAGTGATAGAAGTTTATGCAACACTTAAACGATCCCAGATGACTGGTGCGAATGCATACTGCGAATGTTGGGGAGCACATGGACACGTGCATGATCGGCGTACTCTGGGGTCACTGTCACACACTTTTTAATGGAGTTAATGAACTGACAAAGCACACAGAATCAGATACAAGCACAGCAATTTTAACAGGTTTTGACTTATTAATCAGGGAAAATATCCGCGCTGACGTGCTTCTATACATGGCCTTAAATACAGTTTGCTTCATGAACAGATTTCACAATCAGCAGATGGATTTATTAGTAGTTACCTAATGTCATAGCAAGTCATAGTCAAGTCAGCACACTGACACACTGACAGCTGTTGTTGCCTGTTGGGCTGCAGTTTGCCATGTTATGATTTGAGCAGATTTTTTATGCTAAATGCAGCAACTCTCCCTTTGAGGTAAATTTTGAACAGATAAAAAATGTGCGATTAATCGCAGTTAATCACGATTAACTATGGACAATTAATAAGCGATTAAATATTATATCAATTGACAGCCCTACAAAAGACACAAGAATAATAAAAAAATAAATACATAATTTAAAAAAAGGGAAAATAAATACACACTGAATAATTAAATAAATACATAAAAAAACACTAAAAACAATAATTATAATAACAAACAACTGAAAAATGTGTAATTATCATAGCAACAATAATAATGAAAATAATACTATTACTTTATAACTTCACCAAGTCAAGGAAAATCACAATCATCTTCAAGGATATGTTATTCTGTTTGTATCATATTAGTATGTATTAAGCTGCAGATTAGTAGAAAATATCTTGATATTTCATTATATTACAACACATCTGTGAATTCTCTGGTTTCAGAGCAGTTCCATAAAATGTTCAACCTGTGCTCCTGCTATTGCATGTGGTGAAACTTAATTTCTATAGAAACATGGCATTTGAGAGACACCGAGTTAGTTTCACCACCAATGTTTTCAAGCTGTTGCATCAGCCAGACTCTCTCATTTGTCTGCTCCGCTTTAACGCCGTGGTGATCAGAGCTTCAAAAGCTCTAACGTGTATTGACAGAACTTCTCTCTCACAACTCCTGTGGCAACAAATGAGCAGCTGAGATTGTGTCAGTTACACAGCTGGACATGATTATATCCGAAGAGCATGACATGGGAGGACTTTCTATTTGTTTAATGTGCCATCATTTCCATCTGTTTCATTGGAAACTAATGGGAGAATTAATTTCCTGGTCATTATCTTCTATTAGACTTTATAGTATAATCAAAGCTATAAGGTTGGACCAACCGCTGGGACACTGCGGGGCTTGTTTTGATTGTGTTACAGTATTTCCGTGTCCACAGATGGAGGACATGAGAAAGCATAAGTAGCTAAATGGAAAGCACTCTGCGACTGCTTATTGATTTCACCCTCCACCATGTTACATTATGTAATTCTGCTAAATGGGGTGTTCAATAGGAGAAAATTATCCAAAGCTGCGTTTTTGAATGTGATATGCATACTTTATATTTTAGAGTACACACACACACTGTGGCTATACAGTCCTTAAAGGAAGCATTGAGGGGGATCTATTGGCAGAAATGGTATATAATATTAATAAGTATGTTTTCTTTGGTGTATAATCACCTGAAAATAAGAATCGTGTTTTCGTTACCTTAGAATGAGCTGTTTATATCTACATAGGGAGCGGGTCCTCTTCACGGAGCCGCCGCCATGTTTCTACAGTAGCCCAGAATGGACAAACCGAACACTGGCTCTAGAGAGGGCCTTTCGCATTTTTTGTGTCGCCACCGTAGTTCCCCTACACGCTTCGGCACACGGGAGCAGTTTCAGTCGGTTGCAATCCGCAACCTCACCGCTAGATGCTGCCAAATCCTACACACTGCTCCTTTAAAACCTGTTTAAGATACTATAGGTATACTATAGATACTATATACTTTATTTAGCTTAGATTTTATTTGTCATCACTGCATGGTAATACAATGTAATGTTTGATTATCAGCTTCTGTATAGTATTGTATTGATGTATTTGTGTGTGATTTGTTAGAATATCAAACCCAGAGGACAAACATTAAGTTAGCGTGGACATCTTAAAAAAGATTCTGTAAATGCGGTTCAGCAGTATCACCAGATAATAATAATGTAGTTTAGGGGGGGAAAAAATCAATAAAGCTGTGATATTGACTGTGATTGATTATTCATTTTCACACTACTACCCGCGTGGCATACGGGAGAAGTTTCCGTTGGTTGCAATCTGCAACCTCACAGCTAGATGCCGCCACATCCTACACACTGCACCTTTAATGATGACTATTTTAAATGTGTTGCACAAGGAGAGACCCAATAAGGGTGTAAATGACAGACAAGAGTTGAGTCGAAGAGGTAATTGAAACTACTGAGGTAGAGTGTTCTCAAATATAAATTATTAAATAACACTTTAACCTTGACTAGAGTGTACAGTACAAAAGCAATTAATCTAATATTAATTAAGCTATCTAAATTAGCTCTATAGACATCCAGGGGCTAAATGATTAATCAATCATAATCACTTCCTCTTTCATTTGGAACTCCTGCCAGATAATAATGCTGTGCCCGTGCCTTTATGATAAGTGAACTCTGAGGTAGTATGTAATCATGCATATATCATTGCGGTGGGAACCTAATGAGTAAAATCTGAAAATGGAGAAAGTCTCTTGGGGTAGGATTTGGTTGTATGTTCATTCTGTAATAAGATAAAACCAAACTATAGTATATTAGGGCTGCCCCCTTTTGCTGAATGGCTTATTTCTAAGAAACTAAAGAGCACATCTCTGGTAAACACAAGATTTAAAGTGGTGCTTTTTGTATGCATATCTACTGTACTATTAAGTGTGTGTGTTTGTATATGTTATTTGCATCTAAGTCAACTCTTTTGTTTTACCCTACAGCCATGCTAGCAGGTCTGTCAGGCTATAAGGGGTCAGGGTAAGGGTAAATGGACGGGTTCACAATTTTTCAATTTTTGTGTGTCTTAAAACAATAGCCCGGTGCTCATATGAATATTGAAACAGGTTTTGCTTATTGTGATTATTCCTTCCTAATGCACTTGATGTTAGAAATGGGGGACAAAATTCACAGTTTTCATTCTGTGCCAAAATTCTGAATTTTTAGCTGAAACTGAAGTTTTCAATTTGAGTTAGACAAATCAACCGGATGTCTTCTAAAGTTACTGTCTTTTACTACAACATTTCCTCTTTGTGTTATACTCTCCCTCCACTGCAGCTCAGCACAGAAACACTGTCTGGGGAAACAAAAAGAGGGAATTTTGTATTAAAAGGCTGTAACTTCGGAAGATACCCGCTTGATTTGATTAACTCGGCTGCTGAAGACCCAAAAAACTTCAAATAAACTCTCGAATACATTTTTGCACTGAATGAAAACTGTGGATTTTTATGTCCCCCATGACTGACATTAGAAGCTTGTTAGGAAGTGATCTCTTCATGGCCAGTATGAGCAGGAGGAATGGTTGGAGCAAGCAGTCATATCAGCCCATTCTCATTCCCAGGGCGTCAGATACCGAGGCTTTGTCACGGCCGTCTGTGTTCGGTACCGACGCACAAGGCACCCTTTAGCGCCGGTATGAAACACACCGGGCGTTGATTAACTATAATGTAAACCCATCCGACGCAACTAGAACTGCTCAGAGAAAGTGCGCCGGGAGTGTGGTGACGTAGTTTAAAGAGCGAAAAGACACACAGGGCGGGAGATAGATGGGTCCAACAAACACAAAGCCTTCATCCAGGAGACCGCGGTGTGTGTCCCACGCCTTAAGTTTCACTTTCACGTTAGAATCAGGTGTTTGTTCGTGTCCCGTGTTCACAATGTTCGGTTTCACTTTCACTGTACAAATGTAGTAGTTTTAAGCCCAACCATGTAGTTCTTTCCGAAACCTAACTATAATGGTTTTGTTTTCTAAACCTAAAGTGACGCCAAGGCTAACTTTAGTGGTTTTTATGGTGTGTGTCAAAGGTGACAGAGCACCGGTATGTGACGAGTTGGGATGAGAACGTGTTGGCCGTATGCTTTAATGTTCATATGGGCGCTTGACTGTGTTTTAAGGACGAACTTATGAAAGTATCCTTTTAACCACAGTGGTGCTTTGAGCTAAATGCTCATGTTAGCATGCTAACATTCTTAATATTATAATGCTCGCATGTTGATGTTTAGTGTTTACTATCTTAGTTTAGTGTGCTATTGCTAATTAGCCATAATAATTAGCAATAAACACAAGGTACAGTTGAGGCTGATGGGAATGTCACTAGTTTTTCAGTTATTTGGCCATAAACCAAAGAAAGTATGATGATGGTGGGGGTATAACGATACATTGATCTGGATTGATCTATCAAGATCAACTATCCAATATCATCCATGCAAAGTGAAAATATTGATATACTGTATTTTGTCATCTTTAAGAAATTTTTAACTGATAAAAACATGTGCTCTTAAACACGAGAAATGTGGTACTTTAAAGTGCAGGAGGTCTATTTTTTTCTTTTATTAAAATTATAGACTGTTTTTCATTTAAATGTCTGGAAGAGCCCAGTAATAAAATTGTCAAATCATAATTTAGTTAGTTTTTGTGAGTTGATTTAAACGTAAATGATTGTGTTAAATATATATGAATTGCACCTGAATTGAATCGGATCGAAATCGTATCGTAGCAGATTTTGGCATATTAGCAAATATTGTATGGTTGTCCAAATATTCGATTCAATATTGTGGACCTAGCTGGGATTATAATGTTTACATTTCAACATCTGGCCGCCTGCTGGTGGGGCTAGAGGTCAGAGGATCATCAAAGTCATTAAGATTTATTCTCAAGGGGACTTAGATATCTGTAGCGAATCCCGTGGCAACACATCCGATAGTTGTTGAGATATGTCAGACTGGACCAAAGTGGTGGACTTACTGACAGACTGCCATCGCCATCCCTAGAGCTGTGCCGCTAGCATGGCTAAAAATCTAAAATTCAAACATCCATTCTGTGCTTACTAAAGTGAGGAGCCGGCTTGAGTTGTATAAGACTGTAAGGACTGCAGTGCTTTGTCACATGCCAGTCAGCCTGTCATTCTAAGATTTTCTGCTGGTGTATAAAAGTGGAAATGCTGTAGAAGTCAAAGAAAGGACTTGTAACGTTAAGCAAGAGTCACACACACTTCGAGGAGTTTCTTCAACATATACACTCTATATTTGGTCATTTGAGTGCCCTCTTTACAGACCAGGAACGCAGTATCTTTAAAGAAAGCAGGCTTTCTGG
>CAKALG010043291.1:0-14386 GCA_916700815.1 Helicolenus hilgendorfi
AGTGCCAAACTACAGTACCAGAGGTTGCGCTCTGTACCCCAGCCCCAGAGGTTTCCTCAGTCTCCTCACTTACCCCTCAAAGCCAAGAGCCTTTGCTCGCGAAGGGGCTCAGCCCATTTCTCCAGTGTGGAGAGCGAGGTCTGAAGTTCAACAAGGTATCAAAAGTCATAAGAGAGCCCCGCGAGGCTGAGACTAAGCAGGTGATCTGGATCTGCCCGGCAGGAAACATGGCTGCGCAGCAAAGTCAGTACAGTATACGCACTGAGCCCTTTCCTAAAGTTCTGCACAAACAAACCCTATTGGGTAGGTCAAAGGAGAACAGAAGCAATCTTGTGCTTACTGTTTCCTTCCATCACTCTCAGTATGTGAAAGACTACAACCACAGCAACAACTGAACTGGGTTAACCAATACACTAAAAGCAAAATCAGACATTAAAACTGATACAATTGAAGGAGACTCCTTTGCTATAGACAGTAAAGGGCTTTGGATGTTGAAGCAGAGCAGTAGTTTGTATTCAGAGGATTCTTAATGCTTACTGAGGGCTCAGGAACTTTGTAGTACTGTATGCCTGCTGCTCTCAGAAGGCTTTAACACAGAACAGTGTTCTTATATTTTTCCCTTAAACAAATCGCTTACCCCAACTCTCCTTAAAAAACTGTTTACACCCCCGCAGAACTGTGACACCCTCCCTGAGGCACCTTTGTTGTGTATGACAAATACCTTCTTGTTGAGAGGGAGAGGAGGGTGATAACCACCTTGTCTTCTCTATGTTATCCATGTACCCTCTCCTGTTCTCTTCTCTTTTGTTCTACCCTATCTCTTCCCCTTTTTTTCTCTCCTCTCACTCCTTATTTTCCCTTTCTTTCCTTTTTCTTTGCTTTACCTCCTTTCCAACCTTATTCAAGTGTCTGTCTCCTCACTTCCCTTGTCATCTCCTCTCCTGTCCTCCCTTCTTGGCTCCTCTCCTTGATGTGATTATTCTGTGTCTGTGCTTTTCTGTGTTTGTATTCTTGACAACAGGGTAAGTCAACTCTGACTGATATTCTACTGGCTTAATGAAAAGCTGAGTGCCAAACTTAAGTAGAGCTCGACATCAATCTGTACAACCTTAGCTGCTATGTTTACTTTTATCTTGCAGCGTATTCCATCATCTCCCAAATATGCGCGCATGCAAATACACACACACACACACACACACACACACACACACAAAAGTGCAGATAAACACCAGTATACATTCACATGCAAGGCATCTAAACAAGTCAATTCATCAATTCTCTTTCTTGAGCAATACATTATTCACCCTCTGTTCACGTTACACGTTTATACTTTGAAGCTTTTACTTTAGTTCTGTGTTGTATTTGTTGTTGTTATTGATTGTGTTCTATATATTAAGACATGTATTAAGTCTAATACAATGTAAGCACTGTGCCATACTACTCAAGCTGCACATGAAACGTTCTCTCAACTACCTAACTATGACAATGGAGGCTGTGTCTTTTCCCTCCCTGTATTTGACTGAATGTAAAGTCAGCCGCCATCAAGTGTGCTGCAACAACAATTAAGACACATGGCATGGATATCGTAGCATTTATGATGGTGTGACTAATTGAAGAGATAGGAAGAGAGTTGACTTGACATAAGCAACGGTATGCTAATCTTGAAGGGAAAGGAGTTGTTTGCATTCCACATTTTTTGCATCCTCAAATCCATTGTTGTCAATTGTAGATGTGCGGAAGGCAAGCTCAAAAGTGTGAACGACGCCGGCACCCAAGCGCCTATTTTTCAGGGTGCGACGACTGCACCCCGTGATAAAAATGGCTATGTGAGGATGTAAATGTCATGTGACTAGGAACAACCAATCACAAGTGGCAAATATCTTTTTTTTCCCAGTAAATATCAGTCTACAGTAAATATATTGAGAAGTTAATCATTTTAGTGCAGGACTACCCAGAGCTTTACCATCTGTCCCAAGGAATATTTTACGTGCTTCACCCTTTCCGTCCAAGAACGTCACAACATCCAGTTGAAAGGTCAGCCACACTGAATGTGACAAATGGAGCAGTAAAGCTACTGTGAAGGATTGGAAACTCATTTATCTTTGTTTTGACTTTGTTTAGTTTCTCCATTGAGGCTATATGCAAAATGACGGCAACTTCATCACCATCGCCATCGCAGCACGCAGGTTTTGTTTGCTTAGTAACAGCAGGCACGATAGGAGCACAACCTCCCAAGCACCTTGGATAAAAGTGCAACGTGTGAACGGCTCCTAAGTCTACAGTTGTTGATGAAGGATTAGTTCTGCAATGGGTTACAGTTTCTGTTTTTCGATTTGTTTCCACCAATTTGTGCCAAGACTAGAATACAGCAAACTGAAACTAACCAACCCAGGTGTGAGCAGGATTTGTGTAGTGGAGCTACACAGCTTTATTAGACGAGCTGAGAGATTGTTGCAGGGAAATAAATACGTATAGCCTTATGCTAATTGCTCCTGCCATATGTTTTGTGTAAAGTATGAAGGTATGTGCTTTAATCAACATGTCTGGGGTTAGCCTCCTGCTACCAAGATGGTATAATTGGACAGGGAAGGATTTGATTGGTGCAAAATTAGATCTAGAGCGAGTGCCGCTTTGATGTCAAAGAGGCTGTCTCTGTGTTGGATGCCAGGTAGCCGATGAGACGGTTTTGGAAGAAGTGCTGGATCTGAGTGATGGTGTATGAAAGACACACTAGCACCTCCTGTGTGATTTTTTTCTCACCTTGTAAATGTGTAATCAAGAGCTATAGCTTTTTAATCCACAACCGAGCTGACACCAGCAGTTACACTCCGACATCAAGCACTTAGGTAGAGTAGCTACGTATATCCATCAACATTAGAATTTAGCATCAGGACACCGGACATCAGTGGAGTTTTAGAGAAGAGGAAATAACCACTGGCCCAACAGTCAACGGCCCAACGGTTTAACGGTCGGTCATAGTGCCTGAGCCATCTTTCCCATTATTGTCTGGTCAGCTCTCGTTGGCCTGGAACTGCATCTGAGCCATAATTTACTTCAGCTGAAGAAAACAAAAAGAGAACTTGTGTTTTTAACATTAACTTGTTGTGTAGAGTGTCTGACTGTTTTTAAGAAAAATTCTATATATATATTTATCATATATATATATATTTGTGGCGGTGGGTAGTGTTAGATAAAATTGTTGTTCAGCATCTTAATATTTGGGGATATTGTTTCTCATTTCAAGTCCATTCCAGTAATAAAATAAATATGATGTGTTAAAAACACATATTCCCTCATATTCACAGACAACAGGGAAATTCTAGATTACTTTCTTCAATGAGGATCGACTGGATTAAGCCAAGTGTGAGGCAGTTCAGCGCTTTGTTGAGTACAATCAGCAGCTTATACAACTTTCAATGAAAGCAGGGAAAGCGTTGAGTAAGTGCGACATGTTTCTGTGCATTCACACCGCAAGCAACTCAAGTCTGTTGTACAAACAATCTCTGTGACCTCAACAAATGATCTTAATTCTGCCATTTAAAGGTTGGCTGCAGTCAAACCATTTGGGCTCATTTGTCTTGCTTTGCTTCGCTTTGTTGCTGAAACACGACAGCATCAGTGAGCTAGCATAAACAGGTAATTGTACATCAGTGCAGCTGCTAGCGGTGTGAACACAAAGCTTGGGTGTTTCCTCAGAGAAACAAGCCACCTATCTTTCCTTCTCTCCCTCTCGCCTCTTTTTCCTCATGTCTATCCATTGTGTTGTTGCGTGTCTGCAATTGTAAAGCTGGTCTGTTTTTAAAAAAAGAAGAGTATCTGTGGATACATTTATTTCATCTAAAAAAATAGAATATCTAAATATATATGATAGTATATTTCAAGGCGCTAAGATATATGTTATATAAGTTTGTCTACTAAATTTTTCGGTATTATCTCAATGAATATGTCTGTTTGTCTGTCTCTCCTTGTCTCGAACCTCCCGCCCAGCTCCCTACCCCCCAGCGGAAACAGAGACCAGTATGTAACTGTGTTTTTGCTCACTTAAGACCAACCATTCGCCTCCATTAGCTATCTACTGTAGCTAACGCTAAGATTTCAACAAAGTGACAACGTGGAGGGGTGCGCGAGTGTCTTATGACCGTGTCACTGTAGCAGTGGTGGCGTGTGTTTGTCTACCCAGAGGGGCCTTTATTTTTGGTTTGGGCTACAGATTAACAACTAATTAAACCTTTTATGGATACAGCAGCTTTTACCACAACTCTTACTTATGTAGGGGTCACATTCTCGACCCTGTTTCGGGTTCACATCGGACCCTGGAGTTTTTACCGCAGTGTAGAGTAAGGTGACCTCTTTGAAACACAATGTAGCGAGCAGCACAGGCTTTTTTTGCATCTCTTAGTAGCTGTATTACTATACAAAAACATGCACAGCTACCCCTGCCAACCAACCTATACAGTATATAAAAGGACTTTGATATACGTACATAGTGTGTTGTATCTGCCAAGCTGCTGTGCTGTAAAAACAAAAGAAAAAAAAAGAATTATACACAACAGACACACTGTTTCTATCTTAATTTTACAAAACTGGTAAAGCTAATATGACACGTGTCAGGGACAGGGCTAAATCTGCTCGCTAGGGTGTTTTCCACTGAGGCCAAAAATGGCCAAACCAGGGCTTTCTTTTGATAATCACATCTTCAAGCTTTTTGTCACTTTTATTCCTGAATGGGCAACAATGATCCTGCACACGTCATTGGGTAGAAACACTGCCTGAGATAGAAGAGCCACCCTCCTTATGATACTTATGATACATTAGTGTAAGTCAGTATGGTCGAAGGTTAATCAATTTCAACACTGAGTTTAGTAACATATGAAGCATTTACTGGCCCTGAGCCCTGGTAAGCCCAGTTTAAGCCTGCAGTGGAAACACATCCACAGTTTCTGCCTGTACACCTCTGAACAATGTCTCAAGGCCTTGTATTAATACTGCTGTATTGACTGTACGGGACGATGTTGTGCTACACTTTATTGTCAGCACCTCACACACACACACACACACACACACACACACACACACACAGACCGATACACATGCACACACTGTCAGATTCACAGGAACACACACATACACACACAGGTAAGGGTGGTAAGATGCTGCTGCCATTCTGCTTCAGCCTTCTGCCACCAGTGGGGACAATGACAATACTGTGCTGCACTGCAAGCAGGACAGAAATAAGAAAAAAAGATGATTTTAATAAAGAACTAAAACAAATGCCTGAGTTTTATTTTGGTTGGGTGAGTTGGTAAATATGTATTAACACAGTTTGTTTGTCATATTTGATGAATATGCCTCACTTTCTTAACCAGCATCAATTTAAACAAACACACATGTTAAATGTGAATTAGGCAACTTTGCAGAAATAGCTGTTAAAGTGAAGGACCAAGACGGCATACGGTGCATGATGTCAGGGAATGAAGGGAAAGAAAATGATAATAACAGGTACAGTTCTCTCTAGATTAAGATTTATGTACATACAGTATTTCACGTTTAGATCTATGGTCCTGTGCAAAGTGGAGAATAAGTTAGACCATATCTAACTATAAAGCAAGGGATTTTTGTATGTACATATGTGTGTGTGTCCTTCGCATATCTTGGGATCCATTCATCCGATCTACTTCGCATTTGACGGGTGTATTGCTGGGGACCCATGGATGTGCAATGTCAAATTTCATGTAATTTAGTCTGTAATCTGTAATCTGCTTAAACCTAAAGAAGCCCTTTTGTTTGTGTTGAAAACGTGATGTTTCATTCACTTTTACAACATGTTAGAACGTGTTGCTTTTAAGTTTCACTTTTACTTTTACAACGTAGTAGGTGTAGTAGGCCCCTACTGACCCACATCGACGGTGCTTAAAGCGACTGATAATGCCTATTTAATGGCCTGATAACAGTCTAATCGGGTACAGGTCATCATTCAAATACTTGTTGACTGAGGACATTTTAGCCCAATGTGACAGGAATGACATGGGAAAAACATTGAATGGATGGCTTCATTAGAGATGATGAGACATTGTTCCGTTTTATCCCCAGTCTTTGGCTGTAGCTGGTGACTGTATTTTACAATGCAGTCAATAAAACTCTGGCTCGGTGCCTTTGAAATCCGAGATAAAGAAATGATGATCGGGCTGAAAATGAAAAGGAAAAAGAGAGTGAAGATAAGGCTCCGGCTGCTAAATAAGACACCGAATAAACAGAAAAGAGAAAGTTAGATAAAGTAAAGAGTGACAGAGAGAGGAGGTGGAGAGAAGAAGGGAAGAGCCAGTTGAAGACAGCGACACTGATAGAATAGGAACTGTGTAGAGACAGAGGAAGAAAGAGAGAGGAGACAACGTTCAGTTCTCGTGCTGTCTGCAGGGCAAGATAGAGACGCTTGTCATTTGTGCAACAATAGGCCACCACTGAGCGCTGCCTGTGTTAGCAACACATGCAGATATGGATAAATCTCACCCATTTTCCCTCTCTCTCACATGCTCTCCTTCACTCAAACATATAATGGCTACATAATCAGTCACACACACTTTCTCCATCTCTCACACAGCAGGAATTACCTGCTAATGCTCCCTCTGCCTGCTGTTTTACAGTCCTAGAATTAGACGGCAGGTTCAGGAGTTCAAACGCGTTGACTCTGAATGAGCTTTTACCACAAAGCACACACGATAAAAGGCAGCTCTATTCCTGCTGTCATGTGTGTGTGCTCTTTGATTAATGTCTCTCCTGGGGTGTATACCTGTGTTCATGTGTGTCTACATAAAACCAGCAACACACACTACGTTGTTTTGTGGTGGGTAGTAAAATGGTTACAATTCATCAGCATGGAGCTTTTTTTGTCCGGAAGCAATTAGTGTCACATTTACAAGACGGTGTTAAACTTGTTAATGGACGTGGTGTGACAGTCATTCATACTGCACATACAGTGAATGACACCATGTGATAATGTATTCACTACTGACCTTAGCGGATGTGTGATGGCAGAAAATACACACCGGTACAAAAGAAAATCACTTATGTGTATTTAAATCAGTTAAACTAAGTCATATGTCATTATTTATAAGGGAAACCTAAGTAGATACAGTATGTCCCTATAAAGTATTCACCCCTTAAGCTGGGCATACACTGTACCATTTTAGATATGTTGTTGTGTAATTCCTAGTCCTACTGAACGAGTACATAGTTTGCGATGTAAAGCCTGAGTTCTGACGCTGTACGTAAGTGGAGCTGGGATGAGAAAGTGTTGAAACCCCACTTCTTAACATCCAAACTATCCCTTTAATGCATGTGGTTTGGCCGATTACAGCACTTCACTTCCACATTACGTAATCCTGCATAACAGCGATATGCCTCACACACATACCTGGTATTCCTGTGTCGACCTTGCTCACAGGCAGTTTGCACCAAATGCACTGGCACTCATAAAGAGGGCCTTTTCCCCATCAGCCTTCAGTGGCAGGAGGGTCGGTTAACACAGAGTAAGTTAAAGTGAAGAATGATCATGTAGACGCTGGTTCAGAGGAAGCACTCTGAGACATTCATTCACCACGCACACCAACCACCAGCAGCACACACACACACACACACACACACTAGCTTGATGTAGGAAATACCTCTGAGGGCAGGTGTGTATGTGTCTAATTTATAGGTGGAAGCTCTGGGTTCTATTGATTATACTGCTGTGTGGGGTGAGTTCAGGTTCAGCTCTATGATGACACATGCATGTGCACACACACGCCCATCTGACCTGAACCTGCATCACTAGCCCCTTCATATAATTAGTGGGGTTATTTGATGGATGATATTCCAGGTTACATTTTTAAAGATTTATATTAATAAAGGCTTCATAATGAATGAACTCTGGCCGGAAATAAAGATCAATACACAATGAGTTGTGCCCTCTTTTGCACAGTCCATGTTTCAGCTGTCTTAATATTAAACGATGCCAGATAAGGAGCAGCATGTGTTCCTCAAGCTAAAGGAGCACATGCTATTGTCACAATGATGTAGCTACGCACATGTCACTGAAAACCTCCTCCCTGAAAACAAAGAAGCAATAATACATTCACTAAATAGAGAAACAATAAAGAAGGAAGATGTAATGGAAATTCTTTCAGTCTTCCGAGATGAGTCCTAATGAATGTTGAAATCAAGATCCCAAACAGATGAGATGTCTTTGTTGTATTTTATTCTTGCAAGAAGAGGCACTCTTATACAGAGTCGCACAAAGTCTGCAGAAGAGTGCCTCTTCTTGCAAGAATAAAATACAACAAAGACATCTCATCTGTTTGGGATCTTGATTTCAACATTCATTAGGACTCATCTCGGAAGACTGAAAGAATTTCCATTACAAAGATGAGAAGCAAAACTGACCAATCTGTACATTTTGACCAGGTGTATAATATGTTGCTGCTGCCGTCCAAATAGAGTGCTGCAGGGATGACGTATTTATTTAGGCCAACCAGGAAGTTAGCATCACCCTGGTTCATGTTTTTTTTTTCCATTGAGTGTCCGATTATTTCAGAGAATAAGCTGTGTGGTAAACACATGTTTATGGTACTTGCATGTTTTTTTCTATACTATAAGGTCACATGACTTCTTAGTAAATAGGAGTAAAACTAGTAAATATCTGTGCTGTTAATGCGTTATGGAGGCTGCTAGAGGGGTTTCGGCGTGGCAGCGTTTGCAATGATGATTTTCAGTGTTCCCTTATTATTGTGGTAATGATTAACTGCTGTTGAAACACCACATCTTTACCGTCCCCTCCCTTACATCTGCATCTCCCTTAATGCCCCCAAAGGGCTTATTAAAGTGCTATCTACTCTTAATAGGAGCAATCACAATAACTGCACACACTTTGATTATCTGTTTGATGGAAACAGCATATGTTTCATTATACTGACACTGAGTCGCCATCTGTTTGGAAATGGAGTCATATCATTAAATGTTCACATATGCATTCATAATATATATATATATATTTTTTACTTTGCACATTCTCACAGACACTCATGATTGTCTGAATATCTGCAAACAGACCGTGCTGAACTCTCTAAGCAATGCTTTACACTTACATATGCTTAAAAATCTGTTTTTACTGTCTCCTTTCATCTACATATCCCTTAATGTCCCAAAGGGTTTAATACACTGCAATATATTCTCTTAATATGATTAGATTAGATTAGATTAGATTAGATTAGATTAGACTTTATTAATCCCACAACTGGGAAATTCACTCTCCACAGCAGAAAGAGATACACATCTATGGAAAATATACAAAATATACACAAGAAAAATACACCAAAAGTACACCGAATAAAATAAAATAAAATACTATATACACAAATCCACATGATTGAATGATGAATATGATGATGATGAATATGTGCAATCACAATAACAGCACGCATTTATACACCCTTCTATACACTTAGATTATATGTTTGACTGAAGCAGCATATGTTACTTTACTGGTGCTGTGTTGCCAGCTGTCTCAGGAAATGTTCACATAGCGTATGCATTCATAACATATAGGTTTCACGTTCCTCACATGATGCATATTTAAAACCATGCACCCAGTCAAATCTTCTATTTATGATATATACTCTCTAAGCACCACTTTATGCACATATGAATAAATAATCTACATATAAATACACCACATTTCACCTCTTTTCCTCACTGAACTGCTCATGGTCATTCATTGCATGCTGTGCAGCCCAGTGTTGGCCAAACCCACAGAAACTGATTTTAAATGCTAATGCAAGATACCAAATAAGGATAAGTCACGATGAATTTGGAAGAAATGTGTATAAAATGATGCACAAGATATGTTGGATATTTTTTAATGCGATAAAGTATGGAGTCTTGGCTTTTAATATTTCAGTCTGATAGCCAATACAGTATACACTCACTGGCAACTTGATTAGGTACATCTGCACAATGTAATGCAATCTGACACAACAGCTCTGAATTCATTTTCAATTTGACAGTATCAGAGAGGTGATGATTCTACTTCATGTTTATTGAGGTCGTAATGGATGCTTGGATCGTACTGGAGTGCATTATGTTGAAAGATGCTTCTAATATTTAGTCTCTTGTCAACACCTTTCAAGTAGCATCTTTCAGTTCTTTTTTTAGTTTTCCAGCTTCAACTCTTCTTTTGGTTCCCCTCACCACTCTCATCAGTGTTGTATCCGCCGCAGGTAGCCTTTTTGTTTTTTAAATCAACTACGAGGAACTTTCATTTTGTGTTCATTTTGGCGCCCCCTGTGGAGGAAAGCGGTAGTGTTTTCCTTGAGCACCACCACCTCTTGTCGTAAAGATCTTAATCTGGCTAGCACGTCGTTTGTGTTGAAGCCAGTGAAAGAAACTTGGTCATAAATAGGTTTACTCACTTCAGTCTAGTCTCTCAATGTTTACCCTGGTCTCATGGGAAGCGTAAAAAAAGCATTACAAGGACATTCTGTGTGTCATGAGGATGCATTTCAGCCTTTTTGTGTGTCATTTTTACGCTTTTCAACAAAATTATGGAAATGTCCACAGTTTAGGTTTAGGCAAAAACATCATGATTGAGCTTGAAATAAGTAAGTAAACTAAGTAAAATACTTATGAAACAACCTAACATAAGTACGGAAAACACGTCACAAATACACTAAACAACATGTGACAAATGTCACTACACTACACCGGTCTCCTGGTTAAAAGTTGTGTGTTTGTTGGACTCATCCACCTCACCACCCCCCCGCCATAAGAGTTCTTTCTTGCTTATATTCTACGTCTCTATCTCTAAGCGTTGCATATTTACCCTGTTACACTCTAGGAGTGTGGAAGCGCAACATAAATGCAAAGTAAAACGGCGAATGAATTGCAACAATTAATATTTATTGTTGCACACAATAATTAAACAATATTTACAAATGCAAAACACAGGAAGTGCAGGCTCAGGGTGAATCAACGGCCAAAATAACAAACAAAACAACTTCTCAACAAGTTCTACACGTGTACGCCATGTAGTACCCACTACATGGCGTACACATGACGCCAAACACAAGAAAGGCATTCTTATTGCACGCTAAATGCCTTGCTCATTATCGTGTCTTTCATCGCCCTTTCTTGCGTACGGGCTGCCATGTGCGGTGCTTGCTGTGCTCAACAAAACGGGCGGTATCTCTGGCGTAGACGGGCCTTCAGTAGCAGCAGTAGAGAGTTACAGTAAAGAAAATCTCCTGATAAAAGGAAGTGAAGAGAAAAAATAGAGGAACATGCTATTGAACTTTTGCATAAGAGCCAGTAACAAAACGAACGGTTAAAGTACAGAAATACAAATTATTCTTTATCACTGATTTTTATTCATTAAATTCAATAAACACCAATCAATTTACAATCTTGTTATATTTGATATAAAAAGGAAAATAATTAGCTCCAAAGATGCTGTTTGCCTTTCTGACACAACCAGCCATCTGAATCTATGTGTACTCTCACACTCATGTTGCTGCTCTCTGCTTTCAACTCAGTCACACGCACGCACGCACGCACGCACGCACACACGCACGCACGCACACACATATAAACACATTAATATGTGTATGCTAGCTGTGTACACTCATGCCCTGTGGTTCATGATTTCAACCACAATCCAGCACTTCACACACATGTTGTGTGCACATACACATCAAGTATTCATGTTCTGGGCTTTCAACAGTTTCAGCTGCTACTGTACACACACACACACACACACACACACACACACACACACGCACACGCACACACATACTCACTTCCCTCATCTGAATGCAGTTAACTTCAGTTGTGAGGAGGGGCCGTCTTCTGTTCTGATGCAACCTGACAGTCACTGTGTGTGTGTGTGTGTGTGTGTGTGTGTGTGTGTGTGTGTGTGTGTGTGTGTGTGTGTGTGTGTGTGTGTGTGCACATTCCCTGCTGCGTGCCAGGAATACCAGGTAGGGCAGGATGGAAGGAGAAGAAGAGATTGCCCCCGTATCCAGGGGCAACGCTGGAAACAGGATACGTGAGGATAACTTGGAGGACTCCTCTCTAAGCCTTGCGTCATGCTGGAAGACTTGCACAGCCCTGACAGCTTTTTAATAATAATAATAATATTCATAATAATAACAACTTTAGCATCTTTCATATGAGAAATGCAGCACAAAGGTCTTTACAATAAGGAAAATAGACATAGACATAGAGTTAACATAAAAACAGGGGAAATAAATCACACTTGATAAAATAAGATCAAAATAAGATGAAATAGAAATCATAACATAAGATGGAAAATAAAACCCACTAAATAATAATAATAATATTAAAGCTGCAAGCAGCGATGAACGGGCCCTCGCACCTTCCCGCACGTAGGGGGTACTGGCAGTCAACACACCCGTACGTTTCAGTGACCATCGGACAGTGCACCCACAGGTTAGACGTTATTTCCTGTGTGGATTGCGTGGCACACGAAATGTTGTATTGTCATTTTTTCACCCCGTCCTGTGTCCACTCTGTGGCGCTAGAGAACACACGCTAAACATGCATTATGTTGATCATTATCAAGTGCAGACCGCACAAATGTAAATTTCATGTGATTCGGATGATGTTTGTTACATAACGCTGCCTTCCTGTTGCCAGTAGGTGGCGCTATGACTATGAGTCAATATTGCCATGTAGATGTCCTCAGGCCTGAACTCTTATGAAGTTGGTCAAGTTTAAGACAGACTGAACCAAGTACAGTCGAGCTACAACAGTTTGTCTGTTGATGGTGAATCACGTAAATTCTCTATCTGAAAGACCACAGTGTCTCTCTTTCAATAATACAACATCAATATTCTCTGAGGTGAAATATGGCGTAACTCAGGGCTCTGTTCCTGGCCCTCTGCTCTTCTCCCTATATAGCGCACCTCTTAGCCAAATTATACGTAGTTATGGAATTGGTTTCCACTTTTACGCTGATGACACACAGTTGTATTTGTCGATAAAAGCGGAGGATCGATCAAAAATGATTAAATTAGAGGCCTGCCTGCCCGTCTGCGGTGAAATACTGGATGTCAAGTAATTTCTTGCTCCTAAATTCGGATAAAACTGAGGTGCTGATCATTGATCCTGCTCGACATAAACATCAGTTTGATCAGGTAACAGTAGCTCTAGATAACTGTGTGATATCCCAGAGTTCAACAGTTAAGAATCTTGGCGTCATGTTCGATTCAACTCTTTCTTTTGATCAGCACATTAAAGATGTCACAAAGATCGTTTTCTTTCACATACGCTACATCACTAAAATCAGGTCTTCTTTATCCATGGCGGATGCAGAGATCCTAATCCACGCCTTTGTATCATCCAGACTGGATTACTATGTTACTAATGTTTTGCTCTGAGGTCTGCCTCGTTCTAGTACCAGAAGCCTTCAAATGGTTCAGAACGCTGCAGCAAGAATCTTAACTAAAACTAGAAAATGTGACCATATTACACCAGTTTTAGCTTCATTACACTGGCTCCCGATCCATGTCAGATCAGACTTTAAAGTGCTTCTGATGACCTATAAAATTGTAAATGGGCACACCCCTTCCCACTTGTCTGATCTACTTAAACCTTACACTCCAACCAGGACTCTCTGCTCTCAGAATACAGGGCTCCTGTCTGTGCCCAGAGTGAAAAAGAAGTCAGCAGGCCAACAAGCCTTTTCTTATCGAGCCCCTTTCCTCTGGAATAACCTCCCTGTAGACATCAGACAGTCTGACTCTGTGGAGGTCTTTAAATCCAAACTCAAAACCCATCTATTGCCTTAACTTTCAATTAGTTAGCTGGTGGGTCGGTCTCAGTCTCAATGTATAATTTCAGCCTAATAGTCCTGTAGACGAGAACATTATTCATTTTAAGCCACTGCCTCTCACTAACCCTCTGTTGTTTATGTCCCACAAGCACTGCTGTGTGCCTCTCTCTCTCTCTCTCTCTTTCTCTTTCTCTCTCTCTCCTTTTACTCAGGCTTCTCTGTGAAGTCTCTCTGCCTCTCCTGGCTGGTGGTGTCTCATTCCACATGACAGACCTGGACCTCCATCCTCCAGGAGATTTAGCCTCTCTAACAATTTACCTCAGTCTATGGGGGCTTATTGGCATGGGTAACATACATTTACATTACTAAGCAACTGTGAATCATAAGCAAAAATATGGTTCTCTCTCTAGGTTCATAGTGGAGAGGAGGTCGTGTTGCTTTGGCTCTATCTATCTGGCGTGGAGAGGAGGTCGTGTTGCTTTGGCTCTATCTATCCTGACGTGGAGAGGAGGTCGTGTTGCTCTGGCTCTATCGATCTGGCATAGAGAGGAGGTCGTGTTG
>CAKALG010043292.1:0-19194 GCA_916700815.1 Helicolenus hilgendorfi
ATGACTCAAAGTGTTTAGGAACGTGTCTCTTACATTACAGTCAGATTACTTCCATCGATCCACTTCCATTTCCCATTTTCAACTCTCAGGCCAATCCAATATCCATTGGTTCCTGAACTTCCATAGCTGTAATCATTGATTACATCCTGTGAACAGAGAGACAGCTATTAGATATTGAAACATCATACATGAATAAACACACGGTGGCCTACAGACTCACAGTGTGTTCAGAGCTACAGAAAATACATTTTTATTTCATAATTGGTTCATACAAATACCCACAGTTTTCTCATTACCTTCTCATTTTGATCATGTATAACAGCAAAATCTGCATTGTATCCTCTGCAGTCTTCTCGTGCTTCTTCCCAGGTTCTCCGTTCAGGAGGAGGAGGGTTATTAATCCTATAGCAGCTTGGATTGGTGTAGGCCCAGTCATCCTGACAAGGTTGACACTGTCTCCCTGAAATATCAGAGACATACCAATAAACATCATTACTGCATTGTGATATTATTATTGGTTATTTTTTGACTTAATTAATGGGATCTGAACATACCATTATTTGTTTTGGGGCAGTAGGCTTCAATGCTCCAGTTCCAGTTAGTTTCCATGTCTCGTATTTGTTCTGTTAAGTTGTTCTTCTGTGTCTCCAGCTCCTGGTTTTGTGTTTTCAGGTTCTGGTTTTCTGCCGTCGTCTTGGCGTAGTTTTCAGAAATGACAGAGGTAACTATAGTGACAGACAGAGGAAGGTGTTGGGCTTTTAACCTTTGTTTTTATTTATTATTCATACAATAGATTCATAATTATTTATACAAAATCAATTCAATGGGGCTTTATATTGGCAGGAAAGTTTCAAGAACAATGTTGCCAAAGCATCGAAATACAATTTGTCCATATTCTTCGACAGTACACAATAACACTAACTTGATCATTAATACATTAAGATTGATATCTATCTATCTATCTATATATCTATATATATATATATATATGCCAGTGTGTAGTAGTAAAAGCTAAAGCTAAAAGCAAAAGTTAAAAAGAAGAAACCGTGGTACTCACAGTGGATACGAAGGCCCATGATGACCAACAGTATCAGCCAACACACTGCTATCAGGGGAAAAGACTGAGTGAAGAAGCGAAACGTCTGGTCTGAGAGAAAAATAAGAATACAATTGAATTAATGAGGCTGATTTAAGGTGATTTGAATGCATTTCAATAAGAGAACAAAAGGAGTTGAGCGTTTAAACATTCACATTTTCAGCCTTCACATTTTTTGACAAAAAAAATTGTCATTCAAGAATTGAGGCAAAGCAAATGAAAAAAACTGTAATGAGTGAAACGTATTGTGTTCATAATGCACCTGGAGGGGCTGCCACTTTCTCCACAGTGCATACAGGATCATTAACATAGTCAGCTTCTTCTTCGATTACCTCTATAAGATAAACAGATCAAAGAATAATGTTTATATGTTTGTATGCAGTTCCACTCCCAATAGGTTGAGCACAATGGAGGAAGCTTGATACAAAAGATGGATTTCATAATAAATTTCAACATTGTAGTCATTCTGACAAAAACATAGTTCACCAGAAGTCCCATGAGGACTGTAAGTGAAATGTAAAATTGAAGTGTAACAATTCTATATTTCACAGAAAAGTGTTTGGCTGTTAGTTCTGCTTTGACGTTGTGGTAGAGTTGTTTGGTTCGCAGCCAATTCTGATTAGTTGTGGTAGGAAAACATCTTAAAGGTTTTAACCCACACTGGTCGTCTGCAACATCTTCTCAAGCTGCTGCAGTTCACCTTTCACCAACAGCTGTTCAACAGTGACTTTTTATCACAATCAAATATCTTTTTGTTGAAGAGCCATTAGATAAACTTAAAATCCTACTTTTTAAACTACACTATTTTTTCCTGAATAAGTCATTAATAAATCCACAGCTTCTCCCTCAGTTTACTCTGAGAAAAAATACAATAAATATCATCATTCCTGATGTGTTAAGCAGAGTGGAAAAATCATAATGCAAAAGATGGAATTTGAAATGAATTTGGGCATTTTAAAACCCTTTGGTACTAGGGCGTTGTCAAGCATCAGAAGCATCATACACTGCAAGAAAACAAATGTAGACAACAGCACAGAGAAATATACATGCAGACACATAAATATTAAAATATTTTAAAATACCAGTTTCCTCCCTTGGAATTCTGTTCATCCTGGACAAATGTTTAAAATCCTCCTGAAGTTCTGTATAACGGTTGTTAGGAGTGTGTCTGGTCCACTCAGATGGTCTTTAGTGGACTTCTGCTTTGAGGCTATAACTGTGTGTTTTTTTTAAAAAAAAAAAAAGCTTCTGTCTCATCCTCTTCAACAATGTTGCAACTTCCGCAAATTTCTGTCTGACGTGACATAGCATTTTTATTCAATGTAATAGACTAAAATATGAATTTGCTTCTATATAGATGGATAAGACTTAACCATCACCTCTACATATTAATATTCTTTGCATCAGATGCTTAAGAAAGCAGATCTGGGAACATTCTGTTGAGAACAAGTGATACAGCACTCTCTGTTGGCCAATCAGAATCACAAATATAAAATGTTTCATCACAGGAAGCTTTGATTAGTTTTGTTGGTCCCTTTCATCACTCTATCACTATATGCTGATATAAAACATTTGATCATGGCATCTCTAATAAAGTAAAAGAAAAGCACGTTCAAAGTTATAATGAACAGTTTTTGGGGACAGGGACCTCTTACAGGGGAGACAATTTTCCAAGGACCCCTCATAATCCTAATTTAGATTAATCATATGCTTACTACCATTTGTACTCTTAGATGCCAGAGGAGCTATTTGTATTCTGAAAGATTTCCACTTAAATACTTTGGACCTGTTTCATAGTAATAAACAGAAATGCATTTCAATTTGAATCATGGTAAAATAAGATGAGATAATCTGTTATTAGTCCCAAAGTGAGGACATTTCCAATGTTAATAACACTTATATACCTTTAAACAAAGTGATTTTATTTAAATTGCATTTGGACTCAACTGGCCTACATTTCAAGGAATTGATCTGAAAAGCTTTCAGAAAATGATCAACAGCAAAACTGACATAGTCCTAATAAATCCAGATCTGTAATCTTACCAGTCTAAAGCTGACTTTTAGTTAGTGCTTCAAATTAAAAATAATGAACTTATTGCTGTGTGTCACAATCATATCAGAGTTTCTATGGTCCAAAGCTAACATGTGTGGGAGTAATGGACAAAATATGTTTGTTTTAGTGCAAATCAAATTTACTAATTATTTGATTTGCAATGATACAGCACAATTTTATAATTTATAACAAAGTATTTTGCCTGACAGAGTGCCATGATAGTGTCACGGATGCCTGGGGGTCCCCAGCCCACACTTTGAGAATCACTGCTATAGGGGATGCACAAACACACATCTGATATTTATAAGCCAGTTGATATTACCATACAGGAAATTAATGTAATTGTATATTGTATTTTTAATGTTTACAGAGTACTAGGAAGGTATTTCTTTACAGAGATGACAGAGGGAATTACAGTGAAACATACAGGAAGGTGTTGGGCTGTGAGCTGTCACTGTGCAACAACTTGATAAGAAAAGAGTGACTTTAACTGAAACAAACTTCCTTCCTTGTTTTACAGAACAAGCCTGGGACAGGAATCATTGCAGCTGACTATTAACAGAGATATATACTGTACATGTTTAGTTCCAGATGACAGAGTGACTGTTGAGTGTATACTCACAGGGGATACGAAGGTCACCTGAACCAACTCACAGCTTTTGGTGGAAGAGACTGAAAGACAGGAAGGAGGGAGACTTCTTATGTGACAGGAAAATCAACTGAACTCTGACAACAGTGTGCTTTGTCACAGATAGTGATGTGTAAGTGTTAAAGGGAATTTCTTAAAATACTACAAACACAGTCTTAAGCTTTTCAACCTTCATCATTATCACATTCTCATTTAACGTCTGATCGCTGTAAAACATCTAATGCTTAAGAAGGTTGATTTCCACATAATAAATTGTGTTGATAATATACCTGAGGTGGCTTGCATCTTATCCACAATGCATATGGCTCCTGTTGGCTTCCTCAAAATCCTCTGAAACAGTACAGATCAAACACAAATGTTTCAATATCTGCAGTAAATTAACCCTTATTTGCAGAATCACTCCCAATATGTTGAGCAGACTGGAAGAATCATAACACAGGAGATGAAGCAGAAAGTGAACTTTGACATTTCAAAAGCACTGGCTGCCAATTTGTAGTCATTGAGTTGTCCTGCTTCAAAAGCATCATACATTATGAAAAATAATAATACAACATACCGTTACACAAAAGATGAGATACCTGTAAAGTTTTAAAGGTTCTTTATACGATATCCAGAGCATTAATATAGCAGCACACATGTAAAATATAGAGGAGTAATGTCTACCTGAGCAGAGAATTAAGTCATTTTCTCCCTGTAATCCGAGCTTCTTCGTGCTTTGTTGACATCGCCGGGCCGACCACCTTTGCTTTTAGTGCATGTTTGTGCATGTGAGTATGATCCACAGGCTAGCTCAGGTGGTGTCTAGAAGGTACAGTAATACACAATATGATAGTCCCCTAATAAATTATCCCTCTATGGAGCTCTGCTGGTGCAGATGTTGACAGTGTGACTGATTAATGAGCCCAGATCTCCTTCTGTCCCATATTTATAAACACGTCGTAGCATCACGACTGAGGTTGTTTTTCCTGACTTTATTAAAGCTTACTGACATTTTCAAGCAAGAAAAAGATAATAACATCAATATGTGGAAGCACATTTATTTACTGTTGACGTAGTTAACACTTAACCATCAGCTGTACAAGTAAGCATTTTATACATCAGAATACTACATGGAAACAGAATCTGGAATATTTTGTCAAGAACAAGTGATGCAGCGCCCCCTGCTGGCCAATCAGTAGCAACAATATAAAATGCCACATAAGAAATAAGAAACTCAGCAATCTTGTTTGTCCCGTTTTTCAATCCGCTGATACAGAAATTATAAGCACTGCGTCTCTAACAAAGTAGAAGAAAAACACATTCAAAGTTATTAATAATTAACAGGTTAGTGCCCCTTCAGGTCCGACACACCATTCCTATATAATCCAATATCTAATTGCATTTATACATTTAATCTTAGAGTCTGTTTTTTCAGACTCAAACAGCTTTATATCTTTTTTTTTTTTTGAAAAAATGAAATTGCTTGATTTTTTGTTATCTTTGAAACACACAATTGTGAAGTAAAAGTCTTATCTTACATGTAATTAACCTTTACAGAGTATCCATTAACCTTCTCAAGTATGACTGCGATGTGTTTAAACAGATGAAGCGTTCATTTTGCAGAGCCATTGTTGTCTTTCATCACAGCTCCTTGATTTCCATCCTTCATTCTCGAAAGAAATTGCACAGTGACCGACAATAGGAGCTTTTATCCAGGATCTGAGAGAAGAACATGATGTTTAGATCAAGGCTGATCGATACTATGATTCAAAGTCTTTAGGAACGTGTCTCTTACTTTTCTGTCAAGTCAGTTCCATCGATCCACTTCCATTTCCCATCTTCAACTCTGAGGCCAATCCAGTATCCATTGTTTCCTGAACTTCCCCAGCTGTGACGGCTGATTACGTCCTGACAACAGAGGGACAGTTTTATATTGAAACACCATAAATGAATAAACACATGGTGGCCTACAGACTCACAGTGTGTTCAGACCTACAGAAAATACATTTTTATTTCATAACTGTGTCATAAAAATACCCACAGTTTTCTCATTACCTTCTCCTTTTGAGCATGTATAACAGCGAAATCTGCATTCTTTCCTTTGCAGCCTTCTCGAGCTTCTTCCCAGGTTCTCCGATCACCAGAAACAGCGTTATTAATCGCATAGCAGCTGGGCTTGTTGTATTCCCAGCCCTCCTGACAAGGTTCACACTGTCTCCCTGAAACATCAGAGACCAACCAACAAACATCATTACTGCATTGTGATATTATTATTGGTTATTTTTGGACTTAATTAATGGGATCGGAACATACTCTCAGTTGTTACGGGGCAGTAGGCAACAATGCTCCACTGACCTTGACGGACGTTGAGCTCATTCCAGTTAATCTCCATGTCTCGTATTTGTTCTGTTAAGTTGTTTTTCTGTGTCTCCAGCTCCTGGTTACTTGTGTTCAGCTGCTGGATTTGTGCTGTCAGGTTCTGGTTTTCTGCCGTCAGCTTGGTGTAGTTTTCAGAAATGACAGAGGTAACTATAGTGACAGACAAAGGAAGGTGTTGGGCTTTTAGACTTTGTGTTTATTTATTAGTCATATAATAGATTAATACTTATTTATAAAAATTCAATTCAACAGGGCTTTATTGGCACGGAAGTTTCAAGAACAATGTGTTGTGTATTCAGTTACTGTTTACCCACCAGAGGGCACTGTAGACCACATGACCCTGTACTGCATGTTTTTAAAGGAGAATTGGGAGAAGAAGAGAAGCAGTAAAGTTCAGAGTTAAGTCCATGCTAGTGTCTCACTCTCTTTCTTTGTTTGGATTACCTGGGCTACAACAAATTGGCGACGAGGATGGCGAATATTGGCGTTCCTGTCCCCGCATTGTTTCTGCCATGCACGGGACAACCTGCAATCCCGTTCGATATGTGGATGAAAATGTTCGACAATTACCTGCTTGCCATTCACGCGAGGGGGGAAGACTGGCCTGATACGAGGAAACGTGCAATCCTCCTTTACTGCCTGGGCACCAAAGGCCAACGTATATTTTATACACTCACAGATGCAGACACGACGTATGATTCAGCAGTAGCTTCACTGCGTGCACACTTCAGCCCTGCAATTAACGTCGTGGTGGAATGACACAAGTTCAGACAAAGAGTGCAGAGATCGCATGAGACTGTGACGAAGCACGCGGGCGCGCTGTGCGAGCTCGCTACTACGTGAGGGTTTGCTGGAAATACAGATTAAATGATACTTGACCAACTCATTGAACATGCTAGCTGCTCAAGAGTACGTGAGAGACTATTAGTGCAAACGGATGAAAACCTCTCTCTGGATAAGGCAGTTAGGATGGCGTGCCAGGTGGAAGTGGCCGTCGGGCACGCGCAAACTCTTCGGAGCCTCAAGCGCCTGTAAACGTGGTAAAAGTAAAACCAAAACATCCATTCAAAAACAAAGCAAGGAGAAATTTCTCTGCCGAGCCTGCAACAGCAGCCAACACTGTTTTGCAAGACGGGCTTCACTAGATATAACTTTGCGGTTTTGGTGCCTCCGTGTAGTTTGTGTTGGAGTCTTGTCTGTAGCCAAACGCGAGCGCATATATGCGAGCGCGCATGGGACATTAACCCGGGTGATTTATACGTGTAAAAAGTTACAAACAGTCCCTTTAAGTTAAAACTATATGTAGGATTAAGTTTCCATGCTGTTAGTAAAGTTGGCATAGACGGTAATGCTGTTTGTTATAATTACAATAACACTATTTTTTGGAAAAATTGGTGTTTATGCTACATGGGATAGGGAAGACATTTAAGTTTGCATTATTTTACAGCAATGTCTTAAGTGATTTAAGAGACTGTGTATTTACCTTTATTTTACCGGTATAAGCTTCCTAAACTAAGGGGGAGATATGTTGTGTATTCAGTTACTGTTTACCCACTAGAGAGCGGTGTAGACCACATGACAGGAGGAAGAATTACACCAAGAAAAACTGTTGTTAAAGCTAAAAGCAAAAGATAAGGGGAAAAAAAAAACGGTGGTACTCACAGTGGATATGAAGGCCCATGATGACCAACAGTATCAGCCAACACACTGCTATCAGTGGAAAAGACTGAGTGAAGAAGTGAAACCTGTAGTCTGAGAGAAAAAGAAGAATTCAGTTGAATTAATGAGGCTGATTTAACACAGTCACAGGTGCTTTGAATACATTTCAATAAGAAAACAAAAGGAGCTGAGCGTTTACACATTAACATTTTCTGCCTTCACATTTTTTGACAAAAAATAAAGATAGTTAAATAAATTTCATGCTTAACAATATTTAGTGTTTTTCTCAATCGCTTTGGCTATTTTTTTTAAACAGTCTTAACATTCTCTAAACTGTAAGTGTAACTTTCACAACTGTTTGATGGGACATTACAACTCTATTGCATGTTTGCAAAAGATAGTAGCTCACCCAGAACATTTCATTAGTTCCTCAAAGCTTAGTTATTGTGTCAGTAAATTGACAAATGGCATCAAAATGATAAGCTGTTTTGTCATCGTGTGAGTTTACTGGTCAAAAAGATGTTTTTTCTCCATGGTGGTCAACACTGGAAATGTTCTTACATACAAATCTATTTTATTCTACTTTTTGTTGACACTGACTTCTTGCTGTACTATATCAGAAAGTCTGTTTTATCTGGCTGAATGCTGTTGTGTATCGCAATGAGCTTTTAAAAAGCACATTTCAACAGCAAGTCAAAGTTTACTGAAAGTCAACAGGCCTACTGCAGTGCACAGAAAAAGGATGTTCACATCTGTAAGCATGCTCTACATTTATTTGAGTAGCAATGCATCACCTTTGGTCTTTTATGTAAAAATACTCTACATACAGTGAACAGAAAGTCTGCCACAAAATGACATCCATGCAAAAAGCAAATACAGCAAAAAACAACAAATTGTAACTCCTCACAGTACATAATCATGTCATAGATATTTATGGCATATACATGTATGTCTGACAGATTTTGATAACTGAAAGGATCATATTGCATGTGATGGCTTAAACGATGAAATAATGTTTAGAAGTTTAGAAGATGACGACAATTTCACTGAGAATCAACTCATCAGTTTTGATCAGCAAGACATGTGCAAGTGGTTATTGTACTTACTCTTTTGGACATGTGCTAAAAATCGTGCAGTTTGCTTGAATGAATAACAAATTCTAATCTGTTGAGAACAACAAACTAAATGTTCAAAGATTTGAACTTATTATTTTGAAAAAAAACAAACAATTCTCTCTCCTTCAAGAATTGAGCCAAAGCGAATGAGATAAACCGTAAAGAGTGAAACGTATTGTGTTTATAATTCACCTGGAGGGGCTGCCACTTTCTCCACAGTGCATACAGGCTCATTAACATAGTCAGCTTCTTCTACGATTTCCTCTGAAAGACAAACAGATGAAACACAAATGTTTATATGTTTGTATGCAGTTTCACTCCCAATATGTTGAACACACTGGAGGAACCATGATACAAAAGATGGATTTTATTATCAACTTCAACATTGTAGTCATTCTGGCAAAAACCTATGAGGTCCTATGGGGACTGTAAGGGAAATGTAAAAGCTTCTAGTGTACCAGTTCTATATCTCACAGAAAAGTATTTGGTTGTTAGTTCTGCTTTGACGTTGTGGTTTAGTTGTTTGCTTCGCAGCTAATGCTAATCAGTTGTGATAGGAAAATATCTTAAAGGTTTTAACCCACACTGGTCGTCTGCAACATCTTCTCACGCTGCTGCAGTTCCCCTTTCACCAACAGCTGTTCAACAGTGACTTTTTATTATAATCAAATATCTTTTTGTTGAAGAGCCATTAGATAAACTTAAAATCCTACTTTTTAAACTACACTATTTTTCCTGAATAAGTCATTGATAAATCCGCAGCTTCTCCCTCAGTTTACTCTGAGTGAAAAATACAATAAATCACAACATCCCTGATGTGTGGAAAAATTATAATGCAAAAGATGGAATTTGAAATGAATTTGGGCATTTTAAAACCCTTTGGTACTAGGGCGTTGTCAAGCATCAGAAGCATCATAGACTGCAAGAAAACAAATGTAGACAACGGCACGGAGAAATATACATGCAGACACATAAATGTTAGAATATTTTGAAGTACCAGTATCCTCCCGTGGTTTTCTGTTCATCCTGGACAAATGTTTAAAATCCTGCTGCAGTTCTGTATAATGGTTGTTAGGAGTCTGTCTGGTCCGCTCAGATGGTCTTTAGTGGACTTCTGCTTTGAGGTTAGTGTGTTATTTTTTTTTTTTTACAACTCTGCTTCCGTCTCATTCTCTTCAACACTGTTGCAACTTCCGCAAATTATGTTCTGACTTGCTTCTAGATAGATGGATAACACTTAACCATCACCTCTACATATTAATATTCTTTACATCAGATGCTTAAGAAAGCAGATCTGGGAACATTCTGTTGAGAACAAGTGATACAGCACTCTCTGTTGGCCAATCAGAATCACAAATATAAAATGTTTCATTACAGGAAGCTTTGATTAGTTTTGTTGGTCCCTTTCATCACTCTATCACTATATGCTGATATAAAACATTTGATCATGGCATCTCTAATAAAGTAGAAGAAAAGCACGTTCAAAGTTATAATGAACAGTTTTTGGGGACAGGGACCTCTTACAGGGGAGACAATTTTCCAAGGACCCCTCATAATCCTAATTTAGATTAATCATATGCTTACTACCATTTGTACTCTTAGATGCTAAAGGAGCTATTTGTATTCTGAAACATTTCCACTTAAATACTTTGGACCTGTTTCATAGTAATAAACAGAAACACACTTCAATTTGAATTATGTTAAGATAAGATGAGATCATTTGTTATTAGTCCCAAAGCGGGGACATTTCCAATATTAATAACACTTATATACCTTTAAATAGAGTGATTTTATTTAAATTGCATTTGAACTCAACTGGCCTACATTTCAAGTAATTGATCTGAAAAGCTTTCAGAAAATGATCAGCAGCAAGACTGACATAGTCCTAATAAATCCAGATCTTTAAATTTACTAGTCTAAAGCTGACTTTTAATAAGTGCTTCAAATTAAGAATAATGAATTTATTGCTGTGTGTCACAATCATATCAGAGTTTCTATTGGCCCAAAGCTAACATGTGCGCGAGTAATGGACAAAACATGTTTGTTTTATTGGTTCAAAAGGCCCCCATTTGATTTGCACTTTGTAATGATACAGCACAATTTTATAATTTATAACAAAGTATTTTGCCTGACAGAGTGCCACGGATGCCTGGGGGTCCCCAGCCCACACTTTGAGAATCACTGCTATAGGGGATGCACAAACACACATTTGATATTTATAAGCCAGTTGATATTACCATACAGGAATTAATGTAATTGTATATCGTATTTGTAATGTTTACAGAGTACTAGGAAGGTATTTCTTTACAGAGATGACAGAGGGAATTACAGTGAAACATACCGGAAGGTGTTGGGCTGTGAGCTGTCACTGTGCAACAACTTAATAAGAAAAGAGTAACTTTAAATGAAACAAACTTCCTTCCTTGTTTTACAGAACAAGCCTGGGACAGGAATCATTGCAGCTGACTATTAACAGAGATATATACTGTACATGTTTACTTCCAGATGACAGAGTGACTGTTGAGTGTATACTCACAGGGGATACGAAGGTCACCTGAACCAACTCACAGTTTTTGGTGGAAAAGACTGAAAGAGAGGAAGGAGGGAGACAGAAAAACAACGACGGTGCTTTAGAAGTGCTTTACTTTCAGCCGCGAGCTGCCGGCTCAGCTGTCACCACGTTGAGAGCCGTGAGGAGGCAAAGTATATGCTGCCAATCTCACATCTACCACCTTTAATCTATTATAATCTCACCAGGAGATAAAGATATTTGAAGTGACAAAGCCTGTATGAAGGCTGTAATTTAAAAGTGTACAGTCTACCAATTTAAAAACAACAGAGATGTGATTTTTAGTTCTGCTCTGAAGTTATGTTGTTGTTTGTTTAGCGGATAATGCTGAGTAGTTATGATGGGAAGTCTTATTCTTTAAAGGTTTCAACACACTGTGTGTCTTCAGCATCTTTTCATGCTGCTACCATCAACCTTTCATCAACTGACAGTAACTTTCATTATATTTTATTATATACTGTAAATATCAAATAGATTTTTTTCTGCTGAGATTGAAGACCCATTTGACGAACATCGAATTCTACTTTTTAATATACAACTTGCTATTACATAAAACATGATCAATATCATGATTGTGTTGCGTGTTGTTTTGTGACTGCATTGTGAAATGAAGTATCTACATTCACACACAGTGATGTACTGATGAGCTCTTGAACACACAACTAATTATCACATATTCTTAAGCAATAAGGATTAATGAACAAATCAACAATTGTTCATAAAAAAACAAATTCATTGTTCATCATACTAAATCTATCACTCATCTCCTTTACCTGCTTACTATATGTCTGTTTAGAGACCTGGTGGGGCAGGAGTTTATCCCAGCATGCACTGCATTTAAGGCAGAAAAAGATTCTGGACAGATCTCCATCCTAACACGGGGTCAACACACATAAACATATTCCCCTGACCTGCATGTGTTTGGACTGTGGGAGGAAACCCATATGAATATGAGGGAACATGTAAACTCCACACAGAAAGGCCCCGGTCTCGTTCAAAACCAGGACCCTCTGTCTGTAAGATGACAATGTAACCACTGAGCTGTTTTGATACTCAGGAACAGAATTAGGTCTAAACAGATTTAATGTGACACCACCAAAAAACACTGAAGCTCCATCAGAAAAACATGACATTTTTATTTGTGCAATACACAATATGATAGTTCCCTAATAAATTATCCCTCTCCAGATCTTTGCTGATGCAGATGTTGACAGTGTGACCGATTAATGAGACCAGATCTCCTTCCGTCTCATCTTGATAAAACATGTCTAGCATCATGAATGAGGTTGTTCTTCCTGACTTTATTAAAGCTTACTGACATTTTCAGGCAAGAAAAAGATAACAATAACTATATGTGTAAGCACATTTATTCACTGGTTTACTAAAACATGAACTTGCTTCTAGATAGATAGATAACACTTAACCATCAGCTGTACAAGTAAGTATTTTATACATCAGAATAATACATGGGACCAGAATCTGGAATATTTTGTCAAGAACAAGTGATGTAGCGCCCCCTGCTGGCCAATCAGTAGCAACAATATAAAATGGCACGTAAGAAATAAACTCAGCAATCTTGTTGGTCCCTTTTTTCAATCTGCTGATATAGAAATTATAAGCACTGCATCTCTAACAAAGTAGAAGAAAAACACATTCAAAGTTATTAATAATTAACAGGTTAGTGCCCCTTCAGGCCCCTCATACCATAGCTATATAATCCAATATCTAACTGCATTTATACTTATTTTAATATGTTTTATGTATTTGTAAAGCACTTTTAAACTTGTTTTTGAAAACACACACACGCAAACAGTTTTATCTAGTTACTAGTTTTACCTTTTTCTTTATAAAAATAAAATCCGTTGAGTTTTTGTTATCTTTGAAAAACACAATTTATATTGATATTATCTTACATGTAATTAACCCTTACAGAGTATCCAGTAACCTTCTCATGTGTGACTGTGGTGTGTTTAAAGAGATAAAGCATTCTTTTTGCAGATCCATTGTTGTCTGACATCACAGCTCACTGATTTCCATCCTTTCTTCTCGAAAGAAATTGCACAGTGACCGACAGTAGGAGGAGTAGGAGGTGGAGGTTGTTCCCAGTAGCTGAGAGAAGAACATGATGTTTAGATCAAGGCTGATAGATACTATGATTCAAAGTGTTTAGGAACGTGTCTCTTACATTACAGTCAGATCAGTTCCATCGATCCACTTCCATTTCCCATTTTCAACTCTCAGGCCAATCCAGTATCCATTGGTTCCTGAACTTCCCCAGCTGTAACTGCTGATTAAGTCCTGACAACAGAGAGACAGCTATTAGATATCTAAACATCATACATGTATAAACACACGATGGCCTACAGACTCACAGTGTGTTCAGAGCTACAGAAAATACATTTTTATTTCATAATTGGTTCATACAAATACCCACAGTTTTCTCATTACCTTCTCATTTTGATCATGTATAACAGCGAAATCTGCATTCTTTCCTTTGCAGTCTTCTCGAGCTTCTTCCCAGGTTCTCCGATCACGAGAAGCAGCGTTATTAATCCCATAGCAGCTAGGGTTGTTGTATAGCCAGTTATCCTGACAAACTTTACACTGTCTCTCTGAAACATCAGAGACCAACCAACAAACATCATTACTGCATTGTGATATTATTATTGGTTATTTTTGGATTTAATTAAATGGGATCTGAACATACCATTATTTGTTTTGGGGCAGTAGTTATCAATGCTCCACTGAGCTCGACTGACGTTGAGCTCATTCCAGTTAGTCTCCATGTCTTGTATTTGTTCTGTTAAGTTGTTCTTCTGTGCCTCCAGCTCCTGGTTACTTGTGTTCAGCTCCTGGTTACTTGTGTTCAGCTGCTGGTTTTCTGCAGTCAGGCTTATGATCTTGCTTTCTAAGACAGTAAAGCCTTGTGTCAGGTTGTCAAACTGGACGGTCAGATTTTTGTGGTCCCTCCTCAAGCTTTCAATATCTGAGCTGAGTTTGTTGTTGTTGTTTATCAGGTTGTGATTGGCATCCAGTAGAGCGGTTTGGTTTTCTTTTAACTGGTTCAGCTCCCTTAGATCACTCTCATGACTTAATGGAGGAACTGCAAAATGGAAATTAGCTTCTTTATCATAGTGATAATGCAATTTTGGATTTGTCAATTTTGTTTTTGTCATTTGCTACTTTTGAAAGTTATTTCCTGTCTGACTTTAGGTTTTCCAGCTTTTTGGAAGATTTCACCAAATCTCCTGAAAAGACTAAAAACAACAGTTAGTATGTTTCCCTATGTTTCCTGACTTCCCCAATGGGCCCTGTGGCACTCAGACCCAAGCCCTCTGGTTCCTACTGAAGACGTATATATTTCTCATTTCCTAAAAATGTGGAAACTGTAGTTTTAAGTCAACATTACTCAAACAGAAGTGAATAGTACAAGAGTACAGTGTATCTGCTGTGGAATTCTTTCAGCAATTTGGTGCACTAGCAAGCTTTTATGGCAACAGGACAGTGTATGTGGGACTGACTCAAAAGCAACCCAGCTGCTAAGAAAAAATGTTGGCAGTGCATGTTTCTGCAAACAACGGATATGTTGAATGTGTACGTTTTTGCATTCGGTCCGAATAAGTGACATAGTATATCGAGCGACCGTTATGAAAGTTACGTGGTATAATAACGAGTATAACAAGCGAGAAAGTCAACTAAGGTTGGGTGGAAGTTGTAGTGAATGGGTCAAACAAACACACGACATTCACCCAGGAGACGACTGTTCGCGTCCCATGTAAAACCAAAAGTAAACGTTGACTTTACACTTGTTACATAATGTTGTTATGCTTGTTATGTAACGTTATATAAGAAAGTCTGCTAAGGGTGGTTGTTATTTATTTACGCTAGTTACGTTGTTACGTTATTATTTTAACACAAACCATGATCTTTTTTCTCACCTTGACCAAGTAGTTTTGTTAACAACATTCATTGTGCGTTTTTGCAAGCATATGAGGCTGATCTAAAACGTATATATAAGGGCTGTCAATCGATTGAAATATTTAATCACGATTAATCGCAAATTAATCACACATTTTTATCTTAAGATAGTGGCGTTATTACCGTCTTAACTTTGACAGTATTTATTTGTAGTATTTATGAAACATATTTTTGGTTCAGAAACATCCACATTCAACATATGCGTGGTTTGCAGAAACGTACAATGCCAACATTTGTTTCTGGCGACTGGGTTGCTCAAAAGATACAGTGGCAATATTCATTGTTATGAACGAGCATGCCAGTGAGGTTCACTGATGTGTTTTTAATAGTTTTTGGACCCCAGTGGAGCTCTATGGCACAGAGGAAGACCACAGAAGAGGCATTGATACACAAAATTCTTGTTAGTAGATACATTCAGTGTCAGTTTGGGTTTGATCATCAGATTTATTGACAATAAGAAAAATATAGAATATCATTTGACTTATCTTTCAATTGCTTTTATGCATATTGTCTGTGGTTTCCACTCATTTTGGCTTCTGTCGCCTACAAATTCATAATATTCGGTCGACTTTACGATATAAAATGCTTTATTCTGAAATTAGATTTAACTATGGAAAAATAAACAAAATTTAGATTCATTCTTTTTTCTTCATTTGGGATAAATAACCACAAAGCAATAAAACATGTGATCAAATGTTGTTATGATAGGATCAGGTGCATATTTCTAATATTGTGTCCAGAGATTTTGTTTGTAACAGATTTGGCAAACAAATAGAGGTAGAGATTTATAGTCTGCTAATAGACAGTCTGAGATTTGAACTGTGGCAAATACATGACTGATATTAAATAATGGTGACAGATGAAAACTAATACTATTATTCTTTAAGGTTTGTCTCATGTCGATGTGTGAGTTAATGCATGGACTGCCTGTTATGTATGTACAGTATACTTACGGTGCAGTACACAGACTACTATGATGCCCGACAGCAAAATGACACAAAGAATCCCCAAACAACAAGCCAACTGCTGATAGTGGCGACGTCTGTTGTTTGCTTTTTTGTCTGGCAAGAATCCTGCTGAGACAAAACAACAAATAGAAATATAGAAATATAAGGCTTTAACAGTCTGAGTTAACCAAATCAAGAGAGAATCTTTCAAAGTTAGCCTTTTTAGTACAATATTCACTCTTGTGAACATTGTCTGGTGAAACACAGAAGGAATTTTATAGTAAAAAGAATAAGTAAAAAGTAAGTAAAGGGAAGGAAAGGTGCCCACTTGATTTGACTAACTCAGACTGCTAAAGTATTAGCTTCAGATAGACTTTGGAATACATTTTTACACAGAACACTGACTGTAGATTTTGTCTCCCACCATTTACATTACAAGCAAATTAGGAATATTTTAATAGGAATGATAACAGCAAGCAAAACCTGTTTCAATATCATCTGACTGTTGCTGAACAATTGCAAAACTATCCTTTGGGAAAAATGCTTTTTGCTTTTGTGCAAAAAGTAGTGGTAACAGTAGAAGCAGTAATAGTAGAAGTAATGGTAGTAAGAGCAGTATATTTGTAGTAGTAGTGGCTGTACTAGTGTCTTGCACTTGTCCAGCACTGTGTCTTGGGAAAGACATTAAAAAAAGTTCAAACTCAAAATATAAATTCCCTAATGATTCCAAAACAATCCTACACTTCTCATAATTACATTTGATGGCATCTTTTCACTAGACCCTCCCTGCCTGCCTGGAAGACGCTGACATCTTTGAAACTCCCCACCCCCAGTTTGTAAGGCTGTGTTATACTGTAAATCTCCTTCATCCCCCTTGTGTCGTTCATGGGGCGGTTCCCTAGTCGCAAGTGAACAAAACTAACCGGGTCTGTCTCCTTAGTTAAAAATGAACAAATTGCCTACTGGTTATAATGGTAAAGTAGTGGTAGTAGTTGTAGCAGTACTAGCAGCAGAACTAGAATTGTTTTACGACTTACCGTTTGTATCAAGAGTTTGTTCGGGTGTTTCGCCTCGCACCTTCACTTCATCGTACACAGTTTCCTCCTCTTTTATAGCTGAAAGGGTGAAGGACACAATTGCATTGGTTAATTACTGTGTAGCGGTCAAATGACAAGAACCTTTATAAGCTTATTCCATTATTTGAAATGAAAAAAGGTAACATTTTACAATAAGGTACGCAATATTTCGATAGTTACCGGGCAACAAATGAGGAACGAATGAGGAACTAACTTTAAACCATTAGTTAACAGACAGCTCACGAGTAACTCAACAGTAGTAACACATTTTATAGAGTAGCTAATGATAACTTAATTGAGAGATGTTATTATGTTAATGAACTAATATAATTGTTCATGGGTATCTGTGAATCCTTATAATGGTCCTTTGCTTAATGCATAGTTCTCTCATAGTTACTTTTGAATAAACAGCACTTTACCAATAATAAAATCATTACTTTATTATTACCCACCCATTTGTGTCTCCTCAAGTACAGTGGTGCACCATACTGTGTTGTTACTGAGCACCGCATCATTACTTCCATAAGGGCGAATTGGTAACTACTGGAATGACCAATGATGAATTGTAATAACTATTAGCCAGTAAGGGTGATGCCCCTCTTATGGGAAGACACACACTTGCTTAGTAATGAACAAGTACTCATGAAGTTATGATTCAGTGCTCAGTAACAACTCAGTATGGTGCAGCACTTTACTTTAAAACTTTCAGCTAAAACCAACGATGATGAAATTGTCTCACAGTTAGCGGATCATAGATGAAAGGGAAAACTCTGCCTTTTATGTGGAAACGCTTAAATAACTATTTCAATACACATTTTCCTGACTGGTTTCAGGAAGTTGTGGTCAGGGTGAAATCTCCAGTGTGGGTTACATTTACTGTAAACAGTCAATACCAAACGAAAGACCATCAGTTTGAATCCAATATGGGTTCATTGAAATTAAATTGAAATATGTCATTCCAGTGGATTAGTTATTAAAATTAAAGTGCATTTCTCAATGCAGAGGACACAATCATTCTTAAGAGTTGAACATTGTGCATATAGATTTGAATTTAATGGGTTTCCTTGGTTCATTTGTAGTGCACACTTCACCATAATCAATCAATATCTAATTTGCACCCGCAAACTTCCAACAGTTTATGAAACAGCCTTTCCATAATGTAAACCTATTTTTGTCCACTTGTTAAATGATGAGCAGTTTTTCATGTTTCAGGTTGTACTGGTTACATTTCATTTACAGTACATTACAAATTCTAACTCACTCTAATTCACTTAGATTTAATATTGTGGTTGGTAAAAATACCTAGTGTATTTTCTATCTAGTATAGTGAAGAAAATACCAGTACAGGAAATCAACATTGCATATGAGGATGATCACATAAACACAGATACAGTATCTGGTCCCGAGCAACAGCATAATACATTTTAAGACATCTATTCTTGATGTAAAAAAAGAAAAGAAACTTACCTTCAGGTGGAGGATGTTTTTCATTTTTGAATACAACCGAAGCGTAGTTAACCTCCTCCTCCGACATCGCTACAGCCATTCTGTTAAGTTCTTGACTTGTAGACAGAGAAGTGCTGCTGTTACCAAACCACAGCACATCCTCAAACTGGTTTCCTCTGTTCAGTTGAGTGTGTCACTCAGCCTTAGAATGAAGAACTTCTGCTTTTGGTTGACTAAGTAATTTGCAT
>CAKALG010043296.1:0-11573 GCA_916700815.1 Helicolenus hilgendorfi
ATGGCAGCCCACTCCCATCACACGGCCCATACAGCGTACTGTAATGAGAATGACACACATACTGTACTCCCACACCACTGTCTTTTTCTTTCAAGATGTCTTAAACAAAAGTGTCTGTTTTTTTTGCGTGTGAAGTGGGGGGGTCGGCCTGATGGCGGGCAGATCAGATCACTGAGCAGGAATGTCTGTGAGTGTGAGACTATTAGCCTCTCCAGGGGAAGCTCTTTCCCTTTCTGTCTCGCTGGTTTAAAATAGAGCCAAATAGTGATAGGGGACTGATGCGTGAGACAACTGTTGCTCTTGAACTAATCTCAAGAATGAAAAGTGCCATGCCTGTTGAATCTGATGATAGTTTTTTGTCTCTTTATCCCTCCGACACATTCCTTGCTTTTATCTCAACCTGCCAGCAGCTCTAAAAGCAACTTGTTTTCACAGGTGACATTTATTTCATCCTGCATTGAACAACTGAAAAAGTGACACTTGAAAAACTCTGTGGCCTTTTCGTGCGTGCAGCCACTTCACCAAAATGGTGTGAGAGCGGTTCTGAGTGTGAATGGACTCACTTTGCCTTTTACAAATGAGGGTTCTGTCTTTGCTGGTCAGGTCAGTGTTGACACGGGCGTGCTGCGCTGAGTGGTTCTGTGACAGAGTCGGAGAGAGTGGTCAGCGTTTGGCGCCCGGTGATGGTTTTACGGATGTTGCTTTTATAAGGCTGTGAATGTGTAGTGGACCAGGCTGGTGGACGACCAAGGACGGGCGTGACAGGGTAGACATGCCCATAGAGAAGACTGCACGTCAGTTTGCAGAGCAGCCGTCCCTGCCAAGGACTCCTAGAGGGGACAGTAAATTGGATATGATTGAGTTTCACGCTAATGGCTTCACATGTCTCGCTGGAGAGTTTGTGTTTACAGAGGAGATTTTAGGATTTATCAAGGGCAAATTGGTCTTTAACTATTGCACATTGAATACACATTGAATTAGGGCTGCTCGATTATGGCAAAAATAATAATCACGATTATTTGGTCAATGGTGAGATCACAGTTATTTAATACAATTACTCATTGACTTTGGATACATCATGTATTTAGACTAGAGAGAACATTTTGTAGGCTACATCTTAAGTTAAACACATCAATCCGGTGCACTTTGAGAGAAGGGAGCTCCGTCCTTCATCGTAGACCATAGACCTCTATACAATCAGACTTCTTTTTGCAACCAGAGGAGTCGCCCCCTGCTGGCTGTTAGAAATAATGCATGTTTAAGACACTTTTGTATTGACTTCACTTTCACTGCTTTGAACAGAGCTAGGCTAGAAAGCTTATAAGCATATTTCCCAAAATGTCAACCTACTTCTTTAAGAGTCTACATACATACGGCATGTAGTAAGGAGGCACTGTATACGTATTACACAGCACAGCTGAAGATTGTTTCAAGCCAGGACAAGTTCAGAAAGATCAGTTAACCATGCTTGAGTGAGTCGATTCTTAAATTCCCCCCTTCTTTCTTTAAGAGATTTAATAAAAACACTCTACAAGTCATTAGAGAAGTTTGTTGAAATATCCAGGCCAGCTGTGTTCCTGGTGTGGTAGTCTCAAGCAGAACAGCATTATGGCAAAGCACGCCTGAGACCTGGGGAGTTTTTACAGTTGGAATATGTAGCACTTATTGGCTCTACCTGACAACTTGTACCTAAATCACCCAATGATTTAAAACACAGTGTTAAAATGATTTTTTTTTTACAGAAAACATACAGAAATAGAAAGGAGCTCCTGCATTTGAGATGTGAAACGCTTTAAAACAAGAGAGATGAAAAGACACAGAAAAGCAAATACAGAAAGGAGAGACACTTAGAGGAAAAAAAACAACCCAAAGGCTGATCAAGTAGAAAATGAAATCTGTTTTGAGGAAATGGGATGTATGGCAGCTCAGATTTTATTGCCATACAAACAGGAAAAAAGGCGGTGGAATATGGATCTTTTCTAGCTGTTATTAACACACGAGATCCCCTGGAGCTAAGTCATCACTGCCCTGTCAGGATAGCTTTTATTGCAAATCACATAGCTCCTTTTTTCCATGTTTCCTGAAGGCTTGACCTGTTTTTAGCGACTGTATACCGTCCACGATGATAGCTCTATCTCTGCCTCAGCGCTATCTTGTCTACATACGCGTACACTTATGTGTTCTTGCGTGCAAATCGCTCATTTCTGCAGTACAACAGCTGTATGTCATGACAAGGATCATCTGTTGTGTGACACCCGTGGCAGCCCGTCGTGCTGCGTCCATGCTAACCCATGACCGTTCCATTGCTCTGGCTGTGGCAGCTGTGGGAGATGGCATGGTGGTGGTGTGTGTGTGTGTGTGTATGGGTGTGACTTTGGGGAATTTGGTAGCGAAATAAGGACGACGTGCGTGCTATCTCTCAGCCTTATCCTGTTCTCCAGGAATGAGCTCCAGGCTGTAGACAGTCCCCAGAGGAAGGCTTGACTGTACAGACTCACTAATGTGGACAGGACCAGAACCCAGAAGTTCACATTCAAAGACAATGCTCACCCCCTTCCATGTATCATTCTATCTGCATAGCAGCATGACAGCTAATTCCTCATGCTGGTCTATATGGGACTACGAGTGCATAAATCTGAATCTGCGTCTATCAGTTCTACTGTTTCCACACTTCACACAAGCTCTAATGGTCGTATTTTTAGCTTGATCCCTCCGTCTCTTGTTGTTGACTCACGTCTTTACTCTGCGGTCATTTCCCTGCGCAACTAGGTTGGGAGCACATTCTCCGTTTCGTTGCCGAAGGCCCTTGTCCTATTGCTGGCAATGAACATGCCTCCTCGGACTTGTATTTAGGTCAGGTACCGAACAGGAGAAAGACTTATCACCCATCACATGTTTAGCTCCTCTTTATTTGTTGCTGTGGACCAGTGGGATACCCCCTGGGTCTGAGAAATGAAGTCAATGCAGAAGTGGCTTAAATGTGCATTCTTTCTAATAGCCAGCAGGGGGCGACTCCTCTGGTTGCAAAAAGAAGTCTGGTTGTATAGAAGTCTATGAGAAAATGAGCCTACTTCTCACTTGAGTTATTACCTCAGTAAACATTGTAAACATGAGTTTATGGTCTCAATCACTAGTTTCAAGTCTTCTTCAATACAGCATGATGTTCATTTAGTAAATTATGGTCCCATTTAGAGTCAAATAGACCATAAAGCAGGGGATGCTTTAGGGTGTGGCTACCTTGTGATTGACAGGTCGCTACTACAGCGTTGTCCAGTCTGGGAGATGTCCGTGTTTTCGTCTTACAATTTTAACCCTTTCACAGTGTGTTTTCAGTTCATGAAAGCTAATTATAACATTTTTGGTCGCCCAAAAATGTCTTATTCAGCGTTCGGGTGTACTTATGGTGCCTTCAAATGTTGTCGTGTTTACCTTGTTCACAAGAAGAGTCCATATGAACTGTGGTATTAACAACCTCGTAAGTGTAAAGTTTCTGAAAGCTCAAAGTTTACGAGTTGCGACGTATTTATTTACGTTGTCAGAAATGGTGGAGGCCATGGAAGCTAATTTTTCGGTACATAATAAGTGAATATATTGTAATTTTAGTTTTATATTGTTTTTCTTCGTAATTTTGTAATAGGTCTGAGGAAAATGTTGATATTCCCAACAACTTCCTGTTTTTCCTCTGTCATTATGCCTTTGCATTCACTGCATCATGTTTCCCACTTGCTAGCTTGCGAAATTGTTAGCCTGTGTGGCTTCTAGACCCCGACATTAACGTTAATATTGTCGTTGCTTAGCAGCAGCGTTCTCGCTACTTAACCACTTGAACGCCAAAACATATTGTGTACACGACTTCCCATGTTGTAAACACAAGCTCACGAGTTTCATTTGACGGCATCATTAGCTCCACCCTCTCGTGTCACTTCTGGTTGCAAAAAAACAACATAACGGCCAAAAATCCAAGATGGCGACAACCAACATGCTGAACTCAAGGCTACAAAACGTCAGTCCACAAACCAATGAGTGACGTCACGGTGACTTCATATATACAGTCTATGCTGTGGACCTTTCCTCAGTATCAACAAAAGGATTATCTAAATGAGGAAGTGTCCCATGTGAGAGCTCTGTAGGACAGAGGATGTGAGCGTTTGTGATTTAAAGGCCTCCAGAATTGGCTCAGGAGTATACAGTATGATGCAGTTCTCTTTTGGGAGTGAAGAGATATTTCCTTTCCATCGAAGTGGAAGACATGAAATATGGACACAGGAAGAGGAGAAACCCTGCACATTGTGTTAGAATTTTCTGTCTCTCACGTTGTTCCAGTCTAGACTGTAGAGAACCAGACTGTTTCATTTCACTGCTCTGCTGGTAAATAGCCTTGCTCTGACTCAAACGCTCAGATTGGATTGCTTTGTTGAGGTTAAGTGATAACGCCTCTCAAGATTCAGTTTTGATGTGTTATCTTGTCAATAAAACCTTCACATTCACCTCCTTCCTGAGGTCATTGCTCAGTTTCCTATTGGACAAAGTCGATTGCTGCCTGTGGTTTTACACCGACTGTTTCCGTTAGCAGGATATGAGAATGACAGGAGGGCTGTCTGGATGGAAGAGACTTGTTATTTCTATAAAACTGTTAGCCTATGTTTCTAGTCATTTTAGCTTAGTTAACTCTCGGGATGGCAGTGTCGGTCTGTGGGTTGGTCAATTGTTTTTTAGTGAAATGTGTTGATACCTATTGGATGAAATTTGGTACACACATCCAGGCCCCCCTCAGGAGGATTTGTAAATATTAAAAATTTGAGTTTGTCCAATACTTGTGACCAAATACCTGCAAAATTTGGGAAATTCCCATCAGTCTCAGCTGTAGTTAGTGCTAATTAGTGTTGTCACGATACTGGAATTTCTTTTTCTTTTCTTTTTGACATAATATCTTGTAAAATATTGATATTCGATAACAGTTTCAATACTAGGGGGAAAATGGACACAACATTGAGGGGATGAAATTTTTCAACTTGCTGTCGGAGAGAAGAGCAACTGTATTAATATGGCGGAAAACGAGTATTAAAACCATGTCAAATAATCAGTATAGACATGCATCAATACTTTGATATTTTTGACAACACCAGTGCTAATTGGCAACTGCTAGCATGCTAACACACTAAATGAAGTTATTTAAAGGGAAAATTTATGTGGATGTCTAATCAGTGCTGATGGTAAATGTAGTCCACTGAATATATAAATCCCCAGTGCGTGCTACATCGATGAAGAAAACTGATCTCCTGCTGCAGAGCTGTGCCAGTTGTGCCTACATATCCCAGGATGCAATGTACGCAAGCGGCGAGTTCACTATGTCTGATAAAGAAACAAAATAAACTCACAAAATGTCAGTAAAGGAAATATTCTTACACTTTAAAAGAAAAATACAACTGGACACCTTCTGAATTCATGTTTCTCTCTTACAGCGAACTAAGACAGGCCTAATTGCCTTGTTAATTCATCGTAAAACACACATCATTCAAACTGGACTGAAACAAAATAAAACACACCACACCATTAGTCCGTTAGTCTTCATTAGCAACTCTGGTTTGGTCGAAAGAAATCCTTAATTCACCGAATAAGATGTGAAAATATGCTAGCTCTGCACGCTGTTTTTCCTCCGCTGTCTCAGAATACCATTCAGTACCAGAATCCAATGGCAAGAATCGGCCCAAAATCGCCCTGCTGGTTGGTTGTCTTCTCCAGTTTATCCTCAGGATCCTGGAGAAGGTCTCCAGCACACCTCTGTTGCAGTGAGGAGTATAACTTTCATGCATAACGCACACTCGGCTAGCTCTCTCTGGGATGTCGCCATCCAACAAAAACTGCCCACGCTGACATTCATTACAGCAGAATGATTCCTTTCTGTTGGCATCGGAGGGCAATTTGAGCAAAGGCACCACCAGTCTGTTTGCTCTGGGCAGCTCGGGGCTCTGGACAGAGCCGTTAGCAAGCATGGCGGTAGTCATGTTATGAACTATTGTGGCCAAGCTGAAGGCAATTAGTCACACACATTCACATTTAAAGAGCAACCCTCTGACCTTTACTCTTTTGATGCAATTATGGATTTCAGGGACTCTCAGAGAAGAAGACACAATGCTTTGCTCATTATCTAAAGGCAGCGGTGGGTTCCATGTGTTTTCAACAAAGATGAAGTTTCACCCTCTTTGTTAGTGCATCTCTCCTTTCCGGGAAGGTGTAACCTAAAGGTCTCTGAGGCTGAGAGAGGTTGGATTGACTGGAAGCTGTGTAAATATTAGTAAAGAAGAGAGCTTGTGCTGTGGAGCGTGATGTTGTCTGTTTGCACTGATGTGATTTCTCTCTATTCTCTCACAGGAGATGTTTACATTCAGCCAACACAGGACACAAAAAATCCTGTCATATATGGCGTCTTCTCCGTCTCTGGGTTAGTGTACTAGAACACAAACTGTGAATGCACTATACCTGTAAAAGACTCTTATTATTTTGCAAAATACATTTTCCTGACTTTTACTTTCTGTCCACAGCTCCGTCTTCAAAGGCTCAGCAGTGTGTGTCTACTCAATGGCCGACATCCGCATGGTCTTCAACGGACCCTTCGCCCACAAGGAGGGTCCCAATTACCAGTGGGTGGCCTACACTGGGAAGATCCCCTACCCTCGACCCGGCACGGTGAGCTTCAAATCCACACATGAAATCCCACAGCAAGCTGGCATAACAGCAGCTTCTCTCTGACTCAGACCTCAAATAGAAACCATCTGAACAAGATGCAGGCATCAGCATAACCAAAATATACTTTTTATTATGTGATTATGTGAATTATTTTTCATGGGTTTTCACCCCGAGCTCAGAATGTTAATGCTCCTGTTTGTCTTTCAGTGCCCTGGAGGTACGTTCACCCCCAACATGAAGTCCACTAAGGACTATCCAGATGAAGTCATTAACTTCATGAGGAATCACCCTGCCATGTACAACGCCGTGTACCCGGTACACAAGCGCCCCCTGGTGGTTCGGACCAATGTGGACTATGAGTTCACTACCATCACTGTGGACCAGGTGACAGCTGCTGACGGCAACTATGAAGTGCTCTTCTTAGGAACTGGTGAGTGTTTTGTAATACATTTGATTTTGTTTGAAAGAAATGAGGGAAAAGAGCTAAATCATTGCTTTTTGTCTGTTTATAAAAAAATCTCTACCCTGAAAAATATACCATGTATAAGGCATGATGCATCTTTTCATTGATATTAATATACATTCTGTCAGAATGTTAAGGGAAATTATCTTGTGTATGTGTTTGGATAGCACATAATGACGGAAAGTGGTGTAATAATTATATAAACAAAGACAGTTTTAATTTGATGAGATGGCTGCAATTAAAACAATAGTAATAGTTCTATTGGTTAGAATTTTTATGCTCTATTTAAAACAGTTCAACGAAATTAATGCTGTTTTCATGTATAAGAATTAGGACTGTCAATCGATTCAAATATTTAATCACATGATTGTCCAAAGTTAATTAATTAATTAATCGCAAATTAATCGCACATTTTTTATTTGTTCAGAATGTACCTTAAAGGGAGATTTAACAAGTATTTAATACTCTTATCAATGTGGGAGTGGGCAAATATGCTTGCTTTATGCAAATGTATGTATATATTTATTATTGGAAATCAATTAACAACACAAAACAATGACAAATATTGTCCAGAAACCCTCACAGGTACTGCATTTGAAGGCTGCAAACTCAAGCCCAACAGGCAACAACAGCTGTCAGTGTGTCAGTGTGCTGACTTGACTATGACTTGCCCCAAACTGCATGTGATTATCATAAAGTGGGCATGTCTGTAAAGGGGAGACTCGTGGGTACCCATAGAACCCATTTACATTCACATATCTGGAGGTCAGAGGTCAAGGGACCCCTTTGAAAATGGCCATGACAGTTTTTCCTCGCCAAAATTTAGTGTAAATTTGTAGCGGTATTCTAGTTTGATATGATGTCAGTATCTACGATCTTCGAAAGATTGGTTGCGTTAATGCGTCAAAAAAAACAAGTTTGTGTTAACGCGTTACTGCCTTAACTTTGAAAGCCCTGTTTTTTTTTACATGACGTCAGTCTTTGATCAGAGTCAGAGGGGTGAATAACGATGATGAGTGTCACTGAGAGGCTGAATAATGGAGGTAAAAATCCCCTCATAGAAATAAATCCCATGTAAGTGGAGGGCTTGTCTCCCCAGTAATCATTTATCATTAAAAGAAAAGGCATTCTTTCCTTTTGTGCTTGAGTGGAAATTTAACCAATCAAAGGGTTTGTACCTCGCTCTATTCACATGAAGTAAACAACAGGAGATTTGTACCTGGAGGGTGGATCAACAGCGGGAGGGAGAGAAAAGAAACAGGGGGTAAGAAGAAGAAGAAGAAGAGAAGGAGGGGGGGGTACAGTTAGTACATCCATCACCTTAATCTCGCCCACTGGTGTTAGAGAGATTATCAGTCTGTCTGCACACCTCGAACCTTTAATAAGGCCCCGGGTATGACAGCAGCAGCCACAACACAGGATGCAGCCCTATACATATGACGCCTCTTTTACTGGCTTCTTTGTTCGTCTGTGCATTACGGTGGAAAAGACTAATGGGTTTGTGTGCGACGGCGGGCCACTGTGGAGGAATGCGTGTCCTTTCAGCTGCTGTCAGAGGCAGCCATTCAGGGCTCAATGCAGAAGTCATAATAAATCTCAGGTATCCCGCTCACAGGAATGCCTAACAGAAATCAAACATGCCAGGGAGGGCCACAGAGATGTCTATATGGTATCCAGATGAATAGGTCAAGGCAAGAAGGGGGGAGCTGAGGATGACAGAAGGGGTTTGTCACGGTGGCGGCGGTAAGTGGAACGGAGCCTCACGTCATTGAGGGAAGGTTAAAGCGAAGAGAGCCAACGTAGCGGAGGTGGGGAGAGTACAGTGGAGCCTGTTGATATGAGGATTATCCCTTGTTGGAGGCTGCTGAGAGAATAAAATGGGAATCCAAGGGGCTGTTGACAGGCGGAGGGGTGTGAGGTTGCAGGTATGTGGCTGACAGGTGTGTGTTGTGGTCCACAGACAAGGGAACAGTTCAGAAAGTCATCGTTCTGCCCAGAGATGACCTGCAGACCGAGGAGCTGGTCCTTGAGGAGGTAGAGGTTTTCAAGGTGAGCTTTACATCTGATACTCTCTCTTATCTTACCTCGTTTGCACTTCTATCTTTGCCATAAGTTCCTTTCTGGTCTTCTTTTTTTAAATTTTTGCATAACTCACAATGTAATCACAATGTATTCTTTTTCTCCATCAAGGTCCCTACTCCGATTACAACAATGAAGATCTCATCCAAAAGAGTAAGCATGACTGTGCAACTGATTTTCTGAACCTTTACTCACATAAAGAGAAAAGAAACCATCTTCCAAAGAAAAGGAAATTAATGCAATTTGGAAAGGTCACAAGCCACATGCTGTTGCTTCTAGGTCTGTCCTCGACCAAAGAAATTCTTAGTCGACTAACACTCGTATGATTTTATCGACTAATCCATTAGTTGATTTAATCGACAGATCTGTAAAACATGTTTCTTCTTGGACTTGGCGATATGGAGAAAATCAAATATCACTATATTTTTGACCAGATACCTCGATATTGCGACATCGTTGGGTTGACTGTCGGTGCTTTCACAACATATTTACACAATAAGATTTTTGATAAATAATCATCAGTAATGTGGATTTAAGTGTTAAATAATAGAACAGCTAGAACAGTCTGGTAAGTTCAGAAAATGACATCACTTTACTGTAATCCTTTAAAACCAGGAAAAGACAACACTTATATCATATTACGATATCCAAACTCCAAGACGATATCCAGTCTCATATCACAATATCGATATATTGCGTAGCCTCTAGATTCCAGGACCGCTTTAAATCTTGTGTTTACCAGAGATGTGCTCATACGTTTCTTGGAAAGAAGTCATTCAGCATGAAAAAGCATAAAAAAAACAACTAATCGACTGAAGAGAGGGCAGCCCTAGTTGCTTCCTCTCATAATTCATAAAGAGAAGCTGTAAGTCTGAGGGAGACGATGAGGAGAGAAATATGGAAAAGTTGTCTTACAGTGTGATTAAAATGCTTGGCCTCTTCTACCTGATATGACATCATTCCACTGAGTTTGTGTTACACGCAGCCTGCCAGACTGACGAACAGCTGATCATAAAATTATGATGGCAACTTGATAGATATGAGCTCAATATTCTCCCAGATGATCCAGAGCCTGTTGCTGTTTCAGCACAGTGCAGGATTAGATTTCTTTTTGTACCTATCTCATTACATCCATCTGGGTTTGTGAAGTCTTTGTATGGAAGCAAATAATGGCCAAAACTATTTGAATCTTATAAGCCAGTGGTTCTCAAACTTTTTTGTGTCAAGGACCAGTAAATTGATACACATTAGGTCACAGACCCGTATCAGATACGAGTTTGCTTCATGGACCTCCATCTGAAAAGATTTTGGTTGTTAGATGTTATTAAGACCAGAATTATATAATTGTCAACTACAGTTGAGGACGTGAAAGCTATGATCAGAATAGTCACTCACACTTGGCTCACTTCTATAGTGATTTAAATAGTGAAAATAAACTATTCTCCATTTTGCTGGGGACCCCCTTGACCTCCCTCAAGGACCCCTGGTTGAGAACCACTCTTATAAGCCACTGAAAACGAAATATCTTTTTAGGATTTACAAATTCAGATAGAAAATGTATGTACCCGGGATTCATCGCTAACTCCATGTTCAGGTCTGAATCTCATACATTGAATATTAGTGTCTGAATTTGATCAAGCCAGTTTCAGCAACCTGATTTTTTTACTTGACTTTCATTTCGAGTTCCGAATTGAGCTTCTTTGGTTATAGAAATGTGAATGTAGTTTTTATGCCTCTGCGCCGGCGACAGTCCGTATGTTCATCTGTACTTCCGGTCCATTCTCATGAACGTGATATCTCAGGAAGCCCTGGAGGGAATTTCTTCGAAGTTGGCGTAAACATGTATTTGGACTCAAGGATGACCTGATTAGATTTTGGTGTTCAAAATCAAGGTCACTGTGATCTCCCAAAACACTCTAACACACTAACTCATATTCATATGCCAATTATGCCAATTTCACACAAATGTCTAATGAGATAAAACAATGAACTGATGACATTATGGACAGACGTGGATGTAAACTGCAAGTTGACTGGTTGGCAGAGGCACACAACCACGAGAAGATAATTCTAGTTCACTACTACTACTTGAATTTTCTAAAATATACTGCATATGTATACTGGAAATAAAACTTTTCAACTTGAAATTGAGTATTGTAGGTTTATATAACGGCCATTATTTGCCTCCATTTGGCTCTGATCACTGCAGCTGTCCTAAAAAAATCAGGATGTTTTATGTTCCCCTTATTTAAGTTTCCAAAGCATCCTCTAGTGTCGTGTATAACACCGTTTTCCATCCTCTTCTCCCTCAACAGCAACAGCTGTACGTGTCGTCTGCGATAGG
>CAKALG010043299.1:0-10154 GCA_916700815.1 Helicolenus hilgendorfi
GAGGAAGCGTGCCGCCATCGGCATCCCTGCTGAGCCGACCGGTATTTAACCCTCCGACTGTCTTTCAGAGGCTCTAGTAGGTTCAGGTTTAAGGCTAGAGTAATGAGCTCAACATCAACAACAGCCAATCACATCTGTTGCCTCCGTTGTTTTCATAGTTGAATTTGCTGACCCTCATCATCCTGTTAACCCTCTGAGACCCAACTTCACTGTCTTTCTGAGGCTGTAGCAGGTTCAGGTTTAGAGCTACATATATCATATGAAACTAGAAAAACCTAAGGAATCTATTGGTACCAACCATGTCATGCTGCCATGTCCAGAAGACTGCTAAATAACACTCCAAAGTTGGGCTAAATGTTGGTGAGGAAAAACTAGCATGGTCATTTTCAAAGGGGTCCCTTGACCTCTGACCTCCAGATATGTGACTGAAATGGGTTCTCTGGGTACCCACGAGTCTCCCTTATATAGACACCTTTGGATAAAACTACATACGGGATTACAGGAAACTATGCATTTCTGTTTCCCAGCGTAACTCATTCTATCTGACATGAGCCTCACTGATAACTGCTGGCTCTCTTACAGCAGTAGCAGAGCTATTAAGTTAGCCACACCTCCTGCCACACACATGCCCTGCCAAGAGTAAAACACAAAGGGGAAGGGAACAGAGAGAACAGGCAAATACAACACAAGAACAAAAAACAAAACTAGACTTCTGCTCCTCCTCATGGCTCTGTTTTCAGGCTTTAGAACATCTGGCAGGTGACTGGAGACTTTGACCAATCACAGGTCATTTCAGAGAGAGAGCGTTCCTATTGGCTGTCAATGGAGCCAGCTGTCAATCACTCGCGAACTCCGATCAAACGGTCAAACTAGAATCAATATTCTGTTACTATAATGCCTATTTCCCTCCTCAGATGTTCTCAGAATCATATTGTAGTGCACGGTTCAGCTGTAAAATGAGAACATTTGCTCCAGCTGGTGGATGGTGCTTGGTATTTCTTCAACTGATCACAAACTTTCTCATTTTACAGCTAAACAGTATGAGAGTCACAAGATGATTCTGAAAACATCTGAGGAGAGAAATAGGCATTTCAGTAACAGAATATTGATTCATATTTGATCAACGCTGCCTCGTTTGACCGTTTGATCAGAGTTTGAGTGATTGACAGCTGCTCAGAAACGGCAAGGTTCCATTTGTTTTCCTCCGTTCTGTGAAATCTTGCAGATGCCATTAAGAGCAGCCTTTTTATAAAAATAACCATATATAATAATATAATATAATAATAATCATATTTGCTCCAATCCTACCTACTACAGCTTTAAGGCTAGGGACAGTTGTCATAGGAGTGCGATGCTAAATCAGTGGAGTACTCCTCTAAGGTTAGAGAAACATTATGGTAATGGGTACAAAAAACAAACATTAATTACAGGTCTGTGACAGGATTCAAACTCAGAGAAATCAGATGTGCTACACGCCCATCCACCACCCCCACGTCACTACATAAAGGGCACTACTTCCTGTGTTGGCACTGAACATTGGCAATGGACCTAAATGGTGAGGTGCAGAATCATCCAATGTGGATGTAATTCCTCAGGATACTGGGCTGAGGAAGCCATAGTTGAGGCTCATGCTGTCTGATTAGGTGTGATGTATCAGCCTGCTGGTGAAGCTGCAGCTGTGCTGCTGATGAAGCTTAATAGGAATGAATCATAGGTGGTGCTGCTTGGTCTCATAGAGCATGTACCACAGTGCACAGCTTCAACATTGATAGGCTCTGAGTGCAGCAGCTCGTTGCTTGACCCCAGCCTTTAGCTGTGTGTCTTCATCTGTGTGGATGTAGAAGTGTTTCCGTGTGTGAGTGTCAGCAGCAATTCCACACAGTAGAAACAGGGCTGTAGATTCCTCCCCAGCTGCCTAACAATGCATATTCAACTGTCCTTCTTCACTATTTCTTCCCTACTTGCCTCCTCCTCCTCCTTCCTCCCTCCATTTATCCCTCAGCTCATTCCCTCCGCAAACCACCCCCCTTGTCTTTCTTTCTCATTCTGATCTTCATCCTACTCACTTCTTTGTGCTCATTTGGAAGATCGAGTTAGAAGCATTAGCCATGTTCTTGCTCAGAGCTCTGTGGCGTACAGTTAAATAAAAAGAGTGGAGGAGGGAAGAAAGAGTTCCCCAGGGGCTGCAGGGGGCTGTCATGTCTCAAGTGCTTGTAGATCTGATTCAAATATCTTGTTTAGTCAAAAAGCCTCACTGCATACATAACACATACCAACTAGTTCTAGTAAGGATGAAGTAAAAGTTGGGAAATCTTCAAGGTTTAAAGGATAACACTTTTATACATCAGACCGGCACATATGGGTACAAAAATTCAAGGCTGCGCCACTTTTTGGGGGCATAGAAAACCAAAGATCTCATGGACTTCAATGCAATTTAAAGTATATTAGGATTGTAATTTTGACGAGTTCGTATGCATTCATCTCTTGTTATACAAACATTTGTTTTATACACATGTCTAGTAATGATTTTGTGATCGTGCCTGAACCTGAGCTGTTGCGATACCTTAATAAATGAAGGTTGATCACCTCCATGTCCCTTCAGTCTTCACCCGTCCAACACAGTGGCCGAATATTGCGTATCCAGACATCTCTAAAATATCTGACTGAATCCCGTTAGGCTATGTGTTGACTGTAAATAACCAACGTGTTAATAGCCAACTGTTTGATCTATCCACCTTATTCCTCTCCCCCATGATGCCTTGCGTGAATTATGGGCGCAACTTCCGCCGCATTGTGTCATTGAACTGGAACCGTCGTTTTCCATGGTAACAGTAGGCTATTGTATTAAAAAATCTAGTAAAACATTTGGGAACACCACCTATTACACCTCAAACGGGATATTGTGATCATACCTCTGCCTAAGTATGACCTGAAGAAGTGGCCTAAGGTACCGTACACTAGCATATTAAGCTACTTTATTGAAAGGTGAGCGCAGCCTCGGAGATGATGCCATGCTGGTCTGGTCTATAGCTTGGAGCCATAAAGCCATGCTGGTCTGGTCTATAGATTGGAGCCATAAAGCCATGCTGGTCTGGTCTATAGTTTGGAGCCATAAAGCCCCTCAATTATATCTTTTTTAGGACACGGCAGGGGAACAAATCAGAGATCAGCCTTTTTGGATTTATTGTTGGTGCAACCATTTACACAGCAACTCTTCAGCATAGCGCTATTACTATTATCGCTTTGTTTAACGTAGAAGTTTGGAGACATGTTTCAACTTCTTCTGTTTACTCTGTTACCGTCTATGAGGAACACAGGATTGTTTTCCCCCAAAAGTGGGCGTGGTCATAAGAGCCTACTCTGGATGATGTATTGCCGGTCTATCCCATTAAAGGACCAAAATACATTACATCTCTCAATATGTATAATATATGTCTCTCCAAGTGGCGCAAGCAGTCCCTTCAGCCAGGCAGTCCGAGATGAGAAGGATGAGGTGGCCACAAGCCTGCCAAACAACAGTGTGGCAGAAGTTTAACGAGGATGCAAACAAGGTGCTGGAAGCAACTGTCAAAGGGAAGTGGAGAGAAGGCTGCAAACTATGACGACCATCATAGTGAGCATGGCTGCTGAGAGGTTTGTTGAGGAAGATCGAGGACCCAAGAAACCCTACACCAAGAACCAGAGGGCAGTAAAAATCCACAACATCAGGAAAGAACTGAAAGCCTTGAAGAAACAGCATAAGGAGGCTAGAGAAGAGAAGCACGCACCATTGGCAGAGCTTCGCCTCATGCTCAGGAAGAGGCTCCTAACCCTGCGCAAAGCTGAGCAACACAGGGGACGATGGAGGGAGAGGGCTAGGAAGCAGACGGCTTTCATTAACAACCCGTTTCTTTTTACCAGGCAGCTCCTCAGGCAGAGACGGAGTGGATGCCTCGTCCGTTCAAAAAAGGAAGTGGACCTACACCTCCACAATACCTTCAATGACCCCAGCAGAGACCAAGACCTGGGGGGCTGGTCACAAGGCTGTGATAAGACCACCAGAGCCAGCTGAGGCATTCGACCTGAGGGAGCCACTCCTTAAAGAAGTCCAGGACGTGGTGAAGAAAGCAATGTCCAGGTCAGCATTCAGACTTGACTATGACTTGCCCCAAACTGCATGTGATTATCATAAAGTGGACATATTTGTAAAGGGGAGACTCGTGGGTACCCATAGAACCCATTTACATTCACATACCTTGAGTTCAGAGGTCAAGGGACCCATTTGAAAATGGCCATGCCAGTTGTTCCTCGCCATAATTTAGCAAAACTTTTGAAGCGTTATTTATCATGGACAAGCTAGTATGACATGGTTGGTACCAATGGATTCCTTATGTTTTCTAGTATGACACCAGTATCTTCACTCTAGCTTTAAAACTGAGCCTGCTACGACCTCCGAAAGATCAATTGTGTTAATCTGTTAAAAATTAGTCCCGTTATTTTGCGTTAACGTGTTATTATTGCGTTAACTTTAACAGCCCTATTAGTACGTACAATAGTGTGTTTTGTGGGGCAGTGTCAAGAGCCCTGGAGCAGGCTGGACACTGGTGTCTTGGTCAAGGACATTTGCACAAGAGCCAGATAGGATACACTATGATACAAACTGAATCTGAAGTTACAGGACAGGACACACTCTAACAATCTGTCCACGCTGACATCCAAAAGGAGATGGGCTGGTCTTTAGGAACACACTTTGTGGATTTGTGTGTCACTGTTTAACAAAGCCGTTGTTGTCTGAGTCTGCAAGGATGTGTGTGCATCGGCGCAAGATAACAGCTTAAGTATTATTAATGGGTACAGCTTGTGCAGTCGGAAGTAGACAAAATAGAAACATGACATCAGGAACTACTTTGAATTTACTGGCACACAATTACAATGACAGTGCAAAGTTTCACTGCAAAATTCTATAGTGGCAGTAGTTGTTTCTTTTGTCACGCACATGCAGTACAGCTTTATGGATGGCAATGTCTGTAGTCAACAAGGCCCGTTTCCACCACAGGACCTTTCCACTGGAGCTCAGAACCTTTTGAGGAACTGATTGCATTTGACCGCAGAGACCGGGGTCTAAATTAATTCTGGGGACATAGGTGCTGTGAATGAGAGAAAGAAAAGAGAGAAAGAAAAGTTTTTTTCTGATTGTTTCACGGAATTAATGTTCTAAAGCACAAATAAATAACCCTCAAACACTCAGCAGATGATTTACTGTAGAGACGGACGCTCGCAGTTTCATTTTCCTCCGCTGCATTTCATTCATTACATCCAAATATCAGTCTAAATATATGCAGCAGTAAATATCGTCGCAGTGAGTTTATTTTTTTCCAACGTGACACACTGAACTGCAGGCTGCAGAGTGTGTTTACTGCTGTGGCCACCAGCAGCCCTTGTCACGTCATGTTGCTTTTTCATACATCAGCGGACTAATTTGCCTAATCTTCACGGGTCTTTAGACCGCGGTGGAAACACAGACAACAATGAGCTGGAACCTTTTAGCTCCTTGAAAAGTAGGAACTTTTAGTGGAAACCCAGCTCTGTAGTCGATGGATTGCAATGAAACTTTGTACAATCATTCATGGCCCCCAGACGGTGAGCCCTAATGCTTTTGGTGATCCCTAACTATTCATGTAGTAGCCTGCCATCATCAGGACAAAATTACAATTTGTCCAATATTTGTAAAACTATGACATTCCCATCAGCCTCAGCTGTACTGTGTGTTTAGTGCTAACTTGCAAATTTTAGCATGCTATGATGCTAAATTAAGTAAACATACCTTACATCAAAATGTTAGCATCGTCGTTGTGAGCATGTGAGCATGCTAATGTCAGCATTTAGCCCAAAGCACTGCTGGGGCTTAGCCTATGTTAGAAAAGAACTAGTTTGTATGACGTGTTGTCAGTCCATGTCAGAAATACAAAGCGTTTGTATCCAAAATACCACATTAAGACACCAAGACCTTGAGGAACACCATAGAAAAATCCATGCTGTGATTTGGGATCAAAAACTTTTCACATTTGGAGATTTCTGCAAGAATTGCATTTTTCTGTGATTGGAAGGCAAGCACTTCTGTTCTGGAAACTGCCCAAGCCATCCATCCTCTGAATGCTCTAGGTCTCTAGTCTGATCCATCCATCCTCTGAATGCTCTAGGTCTCTAATCTGATCCATCCATCCTCTGAATGCTCTAGGTCTCTAGTCTGATCCATCCATCGTCTGAATGCTCTAGGTCTCTAGTTTGATCCATCCATCCTCTGAATGCTCTGGGTCTCTAGTTTGATCTATCCATCCTCTGAATGCTCTAGATCTCTAGTCTGATCCATCCATCCTCTGAATGCTCTAGGTCTCTAGTTTGATCCATCCATCCTCTGAATGCTCTAGGTCTCTAGTTTGTGGCTGTAAAGTTTCATGAGGCTGTGATTATCCTAGAGGTCACCACAGGTCATTTTATACAATGAGGTCAATGGAATGTCTCCTATGGGGACTAACATCATCATACATGAGTACAGTTGGGCTCATTTGATCCACCAGAGTCTCAGCTTTACAGTGATACCCAATTTATGGAATTCTAGATTGTTTATGGACCCCAGTATACAGAAATATTTTAATACACCATTTTAGAATAGGAGACAATAACACATTTGTACTGCATTCAAAAACTGCATGTGATTATCATAAAGTGTGCATGTCTGTAAAGGGGAGACTCGTGGGTACCCATAGAACCCATTTTCATTCACATATCTGGAGGTCAGAGGTCAAAGGACCTCTTTGAAAATGGCCATGCCTTCGTAGCGTTATTTAGTGTTCTTCCCGACAAGCTAGTATGACATGGTTGGTTGGATGCACCAATGGATTCCTTAGGTTTTCTAGTTTCGTATGATACCTAGACCTTAACTCAGCCCGCAGCAACCTCTGAAAGACAGAATAGCGGCCGGGCTGGCCGTCGGAGTGTTAAGGGGTTTGTGACTGTCAGTAAACCCAATTGTAGCAGAAACTAGAGTGTTTAATCCCTTTGAAGTTAGAAAATCCAGAAGGAACACATTTTAAAGGTTTGTGGAAACTTCATTAATGGATCATCAGAACATTTTTGCTGTAAGGTGGAGCACTGTGATTCTCTTAAAGGTCCCATATCGTACTTGTTTTCAGGTTCATGCTTGTATTTTGGGTTTCTATTAGAACATGTTTACATGTTTTAATGTTCAAAAAACACATTATTTTCCTCATATTGTCTGTCTGAATATACCTGTATTTACCCTCTGTCTGAAACGCTCCGTGTTAGTGCATTTCAATGGAATTGCGTTGCTAGGCAACAGCTTGGGTCCATGTTTACATCCTGTCAGCTGATGTTATTTACATCCACTGCAACAGGAAATAAACTGGGACACATTTAGAATGTTTACGTTTAAAGCTGTGAAATGGTCTAAATATTGTAGATTTGTGACATCACAAATGAACAGAAATTCTGACGGCTTCTTTCAAACGCAGTTTCTGAATACGGGCTGTGTGTATTTCTCCATGGATTGAGTGTTTTGATACTTTCACAGTATTTATAAATCACTTCAACCTGCTTCATAATATAAAAGACATGAAAATCTCACTTTCTACAAATATGGGACCTTTAAATCTTAGTAATTTGCTTCTGTTTGGGGAAAATAGGCTGCACTGACTGCTGGACTTTTAATACCTGTTAGTCATTGTGCAGGAAATTGACCCTCAGTGAAACCTCCATCTGCAATCTGGTCACATGCAAGATAGCCTACTTTGTAAATGGCTGATTTGATAACAGTCATATATCAGCCCCTTTTCATTCCAACACTAATACATGAAGAGGAGCCAGAAGGTTATTATCACAGTCCCCCGCAATTGAGTTTCATATCCTTTTATGGTTATTAGAGCGCTAGAAGGCGTGTGCACCATAAAACACAAGGCGAACACTGACTCAGCAATCGTCAGCCCTTCCATAGATCCATGAACACGGAGCTCTTTTAACACCTTCCCTCGCTAGCCATTAACCAATGTGTGCCCTGCTACTGAGCGGACAAACAACAGCATGGCTCAGCTATTTGTTTTTAACCTTTATAATTGGTTAAGCATAAAACTGTGATATCCAGTGCTTCTCTGCAGCACACAGAGCGCTGCTGGTATCCATAGTAGCAACAGTTTGATTTACACCTCTGACAACAGGTGAACCCAGTGAACAAAGTGAGAGGAGAGAAAACCAGCAGGGAAACCACAGGTGTGACAAACTTTAGGACCTTTTTTTTTTTAATTAGACTATTTTTATACTTTGTATTTGTTTAATTTTGATGTAGATGTTCATTGTCACCAGGAGAATTATTTGAGGTATGTGTTAGTATGGGCGCTGCAGGGTCCAAAATAATTGAAGAGGATTAATGAGCCAGTGGGGAAAGTGCAGTCTATGAAAGGGCCATTTGTACTGCAGCAGTCAAAGGGAAAAACCTCCACGTCTCCGTATTGCTGCTCCTTTGGGACACCCATTTTAAGAACCTGACTGTAAGCCATGATTCCGTGAAATACTTCCTAACAATCTTCTTGGGTTGACTGCAGGAGGCTTTCCCAACAGATTTTCTCAGTTTGGTCACACACTCTAAACTGAAATAAGCTCATTAAGACAGTTCACTGTTTTAATACGCTAAATCAACTCACAACAATAAAGAGGATGAACTTGTCAACAACCAGAAGAATAAGGTCTTTTACAGGAAAAAGAAACCATCTTAACCTTTCTCTACTGCAGTCAAGTAAAAATACAGAAATCTTGGCAGCAAAATGAACTTAAAGTATCAGAAGGTTCTGCAGAAAAACAGCTGGAAAGGTTTAACAATGCATTTTATAATCTTATAGGCCTATTCTTTTATCTAAAATCCTAATCTGTAAAGTAACTAGTATATCTGTAAAATGTAATTAAGTCAAAACTAGCCGAGAGTGGGGTCGGATGGCACTTGTATAGACACCAAATATCTAGGCAGTCAAAGTTAACACAAGACTATTTTTTTTAACGCATTAAAGTAAATTGTGATTTTTAGGTTGTAGCGGACTCATACCATATAATACTGGTATTATATGAAACTAGAAAAGGAATCCATTGATACTAACCATGTCGTACTAGCTGCGTGAAGGAGGCTAAATAACGTTCCAAAGTTTTTTTGGCGAGGAAAAACTTGCATGTCCATTTTCAAAGGGGTCCCTTGACCTCTGACCTCCAGATCAGTGAATCTAAATGGGTTCTCTGGGTACCCACGAGTCTCCCCTTTACAGACATGCCCACTTTATGATCATCACATGCAGTTTTGCATAAAGCAGCATATTTGTCCACTCCCATGTTGTAAAGAGTATAAAGTACTTGATAAATCTCCCTTTAAGGTTCATTTTGAACAGATAAGAAATGTGTGATTAATCGCAAATCAATCACATTTCTCAGCAATCATGCAATATATCGCAATTAAAATTTTGAATCAATTGACAGCCCTATAATAATCTTAGTATGTATGTGATAAATGTAATGTACTTGATTTTGGATCCCAGGAAGACTAGCTGGTGCCATTGGTATCGGCTAATGGGGATCCTTTTTAAATTAATAAACAGGTCATTTCAGCGAGAGAGCGTTCCTATTGGCTGTTCAATCAACGAAGGCAGCTGACAATCACTCACAAACTCCGATCAAACGGTCAAACTAGGCAGCACTGATCAAATATGAATCAATATTCTGTTACCGTAATGCCTATTTCTCTCCTCAGATGTTTCAGGAAACATCTTGCAGTATACTGTTGAGCTGTAGAATGAGAAAGTGTGCTCCAGCTGGTGGGCGGTGCTTGGTATTTCCTCAACTTATCTCATCATGGCGGTCGGGGTCACAAACTTAATTATTCTACTGCTACAGTACACTACAAGATGATTCTGAGAACATCTGAGGAGAGAAATAGACATTACAGTAACAGAATATTGATTCATATTTGATCAGCGCTGTGTAGTTTGACTGTTTGATCAGAGTTTTGAGTGATTGACAGCTGCTCAGAGACAGCAAGACTCCAGATCAGCTCTGATGCTGGTTGACCTGCAACCAATCCTGGTTGAGGAATGGAACGCCATCCCACAGCAACGTGTGACCAG
>CAKALG010043300.1:0-10608 GCA_916700815.1 Helicolenus hilgendorfi
AAGTAATTACTAGTTTGGACGTGCGTGTAAAGTTTCATAATTTTTTGTGCATCCTAAAGTCTTCAAACATGTGTTCGTAAAATTTAAAATCACGCAGGAAGTCCACGATAGCTGACTTCCTGTTGGCCGAAAAAATCTCAAAAATATTTAGTTCAGGTATGAGGATGTGAGCAATGACATACTTGAATTTCGTGAAGATCGAAGAAACTTTTTCTGAAAAGTGCCTACATTAGGGGGCGCTAGCGAGCCAATTTGCCACACCCGAGCACGAAAACCATATCAGTTAACTATTTCACGCACGTCTGACACGTGTGCAAAATTTCTCAAAAGGTTAAGTACCCCAAGCACCTCATTTTTCCCCTCAAAGACATAATAGAATAAGAATAAGAATCATTTGAAGAACAATAGGTCCTTGGACCCGACGTTGTCGGTGCTCGGGCCCTAATTCTTCATTATTTGATGAGAGTATTTAAGAAACTATTATTAGCATATTTAAGAAAGTAGCGTGTAAGCTATCATTAGAGACTGTAGCATTTAGCGGGTCAAGTAAGCGTGTGAAATGAGCGACCAATATGTCTCTCATGTATTAGCCCATTTAACTGGGGGAGCTGTGCTTCCTGTGGCAGTGACCTTCTCCCTGTGGCTGCTGGGAATTACAGTCATTCAGTGTGTGTCTCGCTATGATGGATGACACCTGCACCCGTTGAGCAATCGCTCCCTGGCGCAGTATTGTTTTTCTTTCTCACTTTCGCGTGGGAGCAAACTGTCTGCATTCCCCAGCCAAAACCAACTCAGATAATCATCTCATCTACGTGATGTATGACCGTATCTCTTTGGAAGACAAGTTATCGGACGACCTGGAATGTCTTGCCAATACAGTGGCGGTGGCAGTACTCGTGCTACTAGTAAAGCTACTTGTTGGGCCCATCCCAGAGATCTACTGCAAAAACATCACACCAGATTTCTAAGTAAGGATGATGAAGCACTTTTTAACACCTGGCCCCATTGTTTCTGCCATACGGTCTTCTTATCAAATACAAAAGCCAAATTCCACGGAGGTTAAAATGCTGCACATGACATCAGCTCTGCAATAAGAAAACCACGCTCAAAACTATGTAACAATGAAGATACTGGCTTCATATGAAACTAGAAAACCTAAGTATCAACCATGTCATACTAGCTTGTCGCTCCAAACTTGCACTAAATTTTGGCGAGAAAAAACTGTCATGGCCACTTTCAAAGGGGTCCCTTGACCTTTGACCTCAAGATATGTGAATGAAAATGGCTTCTATGGGCACACACGAGTCTCCTTTACAGACATGCCCACTTTATGATAATCACATGCAGTTTGGGACAAATCATAGTCAAGTCAGCACACTGACACACTGACAGCTGTTGTTGCTTGTTGGGCTGCAGTTTGCCATGTTATGATTTGAGCATATTTGTTATGCTAAATGTAGTACCTATGAGGGTTTCTGGACAATATTTGTCATTGTTTTGTGTTAATTGATTTCCAATAATAAATATAAACATACATCTGCATAAAGCAGCATATTTGCCCACTCCCATGTTGATAAGAGTATTAAATACTTGACGAATCTCTCTTAAAGTTACATTCTGAACAGATAAAAAATGTGCGATCAATCGCGATTAAATATTTTAACCGATTGTAGCCGTTTTGTTTTCACTGCACAGCTTTACACTTAGTCTTGGTGCAGAATGCATTTGTGGCAGTCTTGTAGTGCATATATAAGAGTATGTCTTAATGGCTGTGCTCCTGAAACTTCTTTGCTATTTGCCTTTGTGCCTAACTGAGTGCGTCTGCAAGGCGCTGGATGACAAGCCCCGTCACTACCATTGTGGTTCAGAAACAAAAGACCTTTCAAATAATGGAATCTCCCAATATGTCACTCATTGATGCATAGCAAAGCCATAAACGTCAGCCAGATGGCAGGTCACCGAATATTACGCTCCTCCCCTTGGCTGATAGAGTTGGGTGTGTGCAGGAGAATGGAAGGCTCAGCGAAGCAGCTCAGTAGCATCCTTGGTTCGCCCTCACCCTACTCAGTGGCTGTGCATCAGAGGCTACAGAGGGGTGTGAAGTGCTCCCGCGAGTGTGTGGGTTCACTGCCACCGCACTCTATGATTAAACAGTAGTACGTGCTGACAGCTGGAGTGGAAGAGCATGATGCACTGGGGCACATTGGAGTGAGAAGCTGCCTCTCAGTAGTGTCAAGGAAATTACATATTTGGTGTCTTTAGGTCTTGAAGCAGTTCCATGACGCGTTGCCGCCATAGCTGAATCAAAATAAATGACAATAATAATACTTTTTGTGATATTAAACCATGAGACATTTCCTGCAGAACTGGAGCAGAAAAAAATTAGTTCCGTAAAATATCAGTAATGAGACTAAGGCGAGGGGGGGGGCAAATGGCTACTTCCCCACTTCTTACCCCCCCCTACTTATGGTGCCATTGCTTGGACCACACCATGGATTTATAAAGAAAACTGGATAAAGCATTGGAGGCAGGCTCCCGTTCATTCCTATGAGAGTTGCTCAGTGGTGCATGAAGCCAAAATGTCGAGTGATAAAGTACCCGGATCTTCCAGCGATCTTCCACATCCATTGGGCCCATACAGCAGGCGCAGTAGCGTTTCCTTTAACTCCACTTCCCAGCCCACGGTCCAGCTGCGGTCTAGGTCTCATTCAGATGAACGGAGAAAGGGAAATAACTCTGGATTCGGCTGTTAAAGCATTTTACAACTTTTAGGACTTAATGATTTAAATAAGGGCTATTCAAGTGTTCATACTGGGAAGTTGATTTACCTGAAAAAAATCATCCGCTGAGTAACAGACGTCTCTTTCCCAATGTATTTTTGGGCCCAATGGCATCACGTGACGGACACAGAAGTTGTAGTACCGCCGTTTGGCCACTACGAAGATTTCCTTCAAAGCCCGGTTCTCTTCCTGGGGGCTTGCACCACACCCATTATCAAACTCAAACTTCATTTAGATCCCAACTACATACCTGCAAAGTTTCGTGACTGCATCTTGCACGGTTGTGACGCTATCGCAGAGACACACCTGGCAGAGTACTTGTTCTTTCTACAGTAGCTGTCTCCAGGATTACATTTTGATGACTCACAAGGTGAAAACAATGACAGTGTCATGGCTGGTAATGAACTGCTACGCTAACAATAGCCTGAATGGATCAAAATGCATTGCAGCCACAGGTTGCATCTTTTGTGGATCTGTCATCAGTTGCAACACCCACTTCTGCAGCTTTTTGATTGACAGGACACACAAAAGCATTTGTTCTCTCTTGACTTTCACTTTTTCCAGACTGGAAAAACTTTCACTGTTGCTCTTGTCATCGTTACATGTACTGCACAGAGAACCTTTGTGACTGGGAGTTGTCAGAAAGTATTCTGGGGCATGAAGTAAAACACTAAATGAAGTGGAAACACAGCAAAAAATTAAACTTCATCACAAAATGACACATTTATAATTTTTTCTTTGATGCTCAAATACCTCTGGTAGTATCAGTTGTCAGTTAGGAACAGTGGGCAACCTCTGGGTCTGAAAAGTGAAGCCAATGCGTTAGTGCCTTAAACTTGCATTCTATCTAATAGCCAGCAGGGGGCGACTCCTCTGGTTGCAAAAAGAAGTCTGATTGTATAGAAATCTATGAGAAAATGACCCTACTTCTCATTTAATTTATTACCTCAGTACACATCTCAACCGATAGTTTCAAGTCTTCTTCATTACAGCATGATGTTCATTTAGTAAATTATGGTCCCACTTAGAGTCAAATAGATCATAAAGCAGGGTATGATTTAGGGCGTGGCTACCTTGTGATTGACAGGTCGCTACCACGGCGTTGTCCGATCTGGGAGTTGTCCGTGTTTTCGTTTTACAACTTTACCCTGTCACAGTGTGTTTTCAGTTCTTAAAAGTTAAATATTTTGGTCACCTAAAAATGTCTTATTCCTAATTCGGTTGTACTTAGTTCCACTCTATGTACAGTATATTGAACTCAGTAAGTTGTTCTGTGTGGCAAACCGGCTGCTTAGCAACATAAAAAGAAATAAAGTAATTTAAATTGGGTGAAAACAAGAGCTGTACTACATGTCATACAAAGGTTTATTTACGATTATGGCCGCACACTTTCTTTTCTTTTAGTTTTTCTACAAACCCCTCACCTCATCTGCCATCAGCTGTTCTTAAGGTGCTGATAAAATAAACACAACCTAGTTTTGCATTCATGCTTGTCATCACTTAATCCTTTGCATTGCTAACTGACGTTAGCCTCGCATGTAAAGACACTGGTTCATAGTGCACTGAATACGTGACAGCCTGAGAAGTGAACTGAACACGCTGAACTAATCACTGTCTCTGAATGGCTCAGTGGGGCAGGCCTGTTAATTAGTAAAGAGTGTTAACTACTGTTAGCTTTCTAAGTTAATGAAGCATTTGGTAACCTGTATCCTTTAGAGTTCCTGTAATCCGAGGTTTACGATGAGGCCCAAAATCTAGTGTGAATCATTTTAAGTGAAGTATCCAGATGTGCACAGCTGCTCTGGTCCCTTGCAGGTACAAGTAGCCATTAGCAGTGCACTCCTTTGATAATTGATGAAAATATTATTTCATTTATTTTATAGCTTGTTGATGATGGAAATGCAGACAAATGACTTCCACCATGATAATCCTCGCTAATGTTTTCTACTGCTGCTGTTTCTAGTCCTACCTCTCTGTGTATTTACAATAGTATTGTTAATTTACAGACTCTAAACCATTTTATACCTTTTCCAGTTCACAAATGTAAAAGACACATACCTAACCTGTTAGTACAACTAATAAATAATGGCAAACCTTTATGCCATATTCATATTATCACAGAAAAACAAATATTGTGCACCACCTCCATTATCGTGTATGTGGTGTATTGCGATGGTCCTGCACCGACGTTCACCCAGTGGCTGAAAGCCTACTGGTAGTGCTGCGATTAAAATTGGAGGACAAATTAATGATTGTTTCTAAATGTATCATGATCCTAGTGAGGTCAAACGCACAATACCAGCCTTCAGAATCAGAAAAACACAGTAGCTTTTGTACTTTTACTTAAGTAAACTTGTAGCAGAGTATTTTTACAGTGTGATATTGCGACTTTAAATTAAGTAAAATATCGAAATACTTCTTCCACTACTGGCTATTTGCCAATAAGTTACTTTAGTTCCCACAAACTCACCCTAAGAATCCTGTACGAAGCAAAGCGGGACATGCAGCGCAACAAACTTTGTTTTTCTATAAAGTATGCAGGAGCATTTTGGAAGATGTTTTCTTTGCCTTCTCTTTGTTTTTGCTTCCCACTCAGTGGCCAAGTGTTCTGTTTGTATGAGATTGCAGAAGCTCTCCTTTCCCCCTTAGACTTTATTTTCCCATCACCTGTTGGAGCATGTTCGGTCACTTCCAAGCATCTTTGTGTTTGCACAGGCTGATCGAGCAGGTTTGGTTTCATCGTGTAATCTGATTAGCTGCTGAAAGACTTGATGCGCCTCATCTTCACTGCAGGCCTATTAACAGCAAGGCCACGAAATTTCAAACCTTTTCAGTGCAGTATCATTAACAACCTTAGTCGGGTCAACTGAGACGTGACAGACGGAATGTAGTTTGACTTTTTCCTGCCGGTAGCTTGGTTCAGTAGTTCTTGGTCCTCCCATTCTTACGTTAAGATGTAGACAAAGTCATTTTTTATGTGGTATTTTACTTGATAATTACTTCCCTGGAAAACCCCCAGAAGACACACTATTTTATAGACAATATGTTTAATTGAGCAAATTAGAAAGAGTCCATATTGCACAGCAGCTGTGTACACACTCGGTGGAATCTGCACGGCACCAGGAAAGGTATGCAGTGAGAATTGGGAGTTTAAAAAAACGTGATTGAGTCAGAAGGCCGCTGTGCCAAAGCAGTGGCTTTTCAACACAGATGCACATAGTTAGCGTGTGTGTGAAACCTCAGGGTCCCTCGCTGATCAGCCCGGCTGCATTGATTCTCCGGCTGCTGGCACGTCGCTGATGTTACTGGGTTTGCATGGATGATATGGTTGGTGGCTTCAGCCCTTCAAAATGCAGAGAATTATAGTCACTCACAGGAATTTTGGAAAGCAGTCTCATTGGACCGCTCACTCAGACCCATGTTCTTGTAAAAATGGCACAAAGCTGAAAACACCAAGAGTTCCTGAGGTGGTTGGCATTTAAATTAGGCAGAGTGATAATCAGCGTGATGTTAAGGTTCTGGTAGGAGGCTGGCAGGCGCTGGTTGTCTGTCAAAACCATTTGGTGGCAACAAGAAGTGCATTTCTACAACACTTTGACTTTACTTTAAAATGAAAGTGGGAAAAAAAACCTCATGAACTAGAATGCACTGACTTTTGCTCCTGTTAGCAGTCAGGCAACTTTCTTATCCGATTTCTTTTAAGTTGACTGTCACACTTGACATAAAACATCTGATTGATGTTGCGATCTGATCCTGCAGAGCTTCAATAGATACTGTATGTACAGTTCAGTTGTACAAGTTGATATTGGGTTCTACGGGTTCATACTGTAAAAGAGCATGTGACAAAGTCAGGTCAGGAGGACATTTCAGGACAGAGCGACTGCAACTATTGATTTTTTCAAACACATTGGAAATGGTTGTTTTTCTTTTCCCTAATGGTGCAAAAAAAAACAAATCAAAACTGTGACACAAAAACCGCAATACAAACCTAACCTTGAACCATTGCACCACTAATTGATAGAAAGAAAAATCCCCTAGAATTGTCGTGAAAACGGAGAACACAACAACCAGCATTCACCTAAATGTCCATGGTGATTAAAGTGACTGATCCTCAATGTTTCTACCTTTCAGGTCTGGTAGAGATCTGCTTGATGCATCCACTCGACGTAGTGAAGACAAGGTAAGCAGCCATCCACTCAAACTTAACAACGCATACATGAACTCATATTTCGTATCACTTTACCTAACATAATCTACTTACTTAAGAAATCCATTTTTAGTCCACATCTGCCTTGAATCCTCTTGGTGGGTATTTGGGTCGGTGTAGTGAAGTTCCGAACATGCCAGGTCTGTTTTTTCCCAGCTGGCCGGCTCTGCGCTCATTCTCCACACAAATGGGCACCAATGCCAAAAAAAAGAATGTGGAAAATGAAATGCATCATTTACCCATTCGTTCCCCCACACAATGTTAACGTTAGATGTTTTTATGTTAGCAAATCACTCACATTTTATACCTTATTACTTCATTTAAGAATAAAGACATTTTTTTTTCATTTTTTTTTGGTACTGTCTGCGGTTCTGGTGAAAAGACGGGGACTCGCAGGATCAATCAGATGCCACTAAATGCACTCGCTGTGTCTAATAGCGTGTTTTCCGTTACCATCTCCTTTTTGTGTGTTATGCAAGACTGGCAGCAGTCTGGAGCTGTTGAGTGATCAGGAGCCTCACACCACAGTGTCTCAGCCGGCCATAAACAGGTCGTGGGCTACTACTAAAGCTTTATAGTTTTTCACAGGCCTAGCCAAGACCTCTGGCTTCGTTTTTACCCCTCCTGCCCCGTTCACTACTTGTCAGTAAATTGTGCTGCTTTTTCTGTCATTTACGGCAGCAGTTTCTTGGTAAATAAATTGCTTGGCGTGCCTTTTAAAAAAGTGAGATGGTTGCACTTTGAAGGCAGTGCCACCACCAGAACACAGAGAGGGAGAGGCAGGGATAAAAGCCCGGGGTGAGCGGTGTTGTATTAGTCGATATTTGATACTTTGAAGGCACACGGTGTGATTTACGGTCACGTGTAGAAGCTTTGGGGGTTTATTACAGGTAAGGCTTGAGCTCTGCCTGTCCGTCCTCACACGGGGTCAGGGTTAAAAGTGCACTCACTATTTTCTTTGTAATGCTCTTCCTTAAAAAGCGGTAAAAGCTGCTCTAAAACCGGACAGGTTTATCTGTTTGTTTTCTGTTTGCGTCGCCATGTGTTTATGTTGCTTTCTGGGTCTGCGCAAATTGATTCCTTTTGGTCTTGGATCTGGGTCTGTTTTTTAACGAAATGAACAAACAGAATATAGTCTTTCTTCTTTTTAATTAGATGAGTCCTAAACAACAGGAGGTTGCTGCTCATTTTGACTGACGGACACAAACACGTGCACATATGCATGCACGCTGTACAGTACATGCATGTTCACACACTTTAACATCCACACATGAATTCATAAACCAAGCATACATACCAGCTAATTGGGACACTGAGGGAGCTGAAATCTATTAGCAGGAACCTTGGAGCCGAGAGTCAGACACAGACACACCTCCACTGGGTCTCTCTCTCTCTCTCTCTCTCGCTCAGGCATGGCTCTTATTAGGCACCGGCTCCTGCTTTAATGTCCACTGGTCCAAATTGAACGGCAACTGGAGTAAATTTACTTTTTTCCACCAACACAGAATCAAAGGGATTTTTCTCCCCCTTTCTTTCTCCCTTTTTCCTTTTTTTTTTTTGTAAGGTGAACTTGACTAAATGTGTACCTGCCTGGGAGCTCATGTTTACCTATTTTCCAAATGAGGGTTTATCTTCCTCCTCTTTCTCTGAGGAGGAGGAGGGGGCAGCAGTGGATTGCAGGTTTGGGATTAGCTGCAGCAGTTGGTGTGGAGGCACTCCCACCAGTAGCCAAATACTGCTGTTATGAATCAAAAACATGTCAGGAGCATTTGGCAGCTTTTTCCTTTAAACAAATACTGATTCACCCTTCAAGACGACCGCTTTGGCAGATAAATGAATAGCTGCGTTCCACAGATTTGAAAAACGGGTGACCTGTAACTTCCAACGTGATTGATCGCACAAAATTTGGACTACTTATGAGACATTTTTAAATCATAGGAAAGAAAGTCCATTATGACAAAATTATTAGCTCAGGAAATCTGTTTAAAATTCTGATGGGCAAAAAGCTTGAGGGTAATGATAGAAAGTATTCGACTAGACCACAGATACGGGACGTAAAAGTAAAAGTCTTTTTGCCTTTGTTGTTTCACTTTCACTCCCCGCTGCGTGCTCACTGACCAGTCGAGCCATGACCCCGGTTACTCACCTTTGCTAACAAGTACATCTATCTTACATCTTAGGGACTCCAGCAGAGCCAACCTTCCATCAGTGTGACTTACTACCTCTTTCATCGTTGTGAAATAGTTGAAAGTGTACAAATTAATATTGGCCATTTTCAGAGAAGTACATGGATGTAACAAACAAGCTGGTAGAGGTTCAGTGACAAAGGGCTATGAGTAGCATGAGTTGTAGTGTGAATTGACCTTTTTATCAGAGGACAGTACCACTAGTCGATTGCAAATAACAAGTATTTGTTTTTGGGTTGTCCGTCCATCCGTCTGTCGTATTCTCATCAACGCGATATCTCAGCCTGGAGGGACTTTCTTCAAGTTTGGCACAAACGTCCCATCGGACTCCAAGGATGAACTGATTAGAATTTGGTTGTCAAAGGTCACTGTGACCTCACAACACACATTTTTTTTGGCCATTTCTCAAGAATTCATATGCCAATTATGACAATTTCACAAGTGATGACATTTTAGACAGACATGGATGTAAACTGCAACTTGACTGGTTGGCGGAGGCATACAACCGCAACCGGTAATTCTAGTTTTATTATGAATTAATCGTTTGCTGGATCAAATTTCAGGATAGTGTTGTCACAATACTGGAATTTCTAACTTTGATACAATACCTTGAAAAATATCGATATTCGATACCATTTTTTGATACCATGGGGAAAAACTGACACAATATTGAGGGCATAACATTTTTGATTTTTATTAAAAGATGAATAGCATTGTGTGTGTCAACTGACTGTCGGAGAGAAGAGAGAGCAGAAAGCACAGGTGTATCGATACCACAGAAAAAGAGTATTGAAACCTTTTCAAATATTCAGTATCGATATGTGTCGAAACTTCAATATTTTTTACACTTTTTCAGGAAATAGTGAAATATGCCTATCTCCAGGGCTTGTTTTTTCTGAAATAACAGTCCAAACCCTAAAGATAATCCATTTACAATGATATAAAACAGAGAAAAGCATTTAGATTATATAAGTTTTATAGTTTTCACCGAGGTGCAGGCAAACTCAGTGTCAATACAAGCAAATCAGGTTGGATGAAGGCAAAATAGCCAAAATCTTTTGGGGAATAAAGCATGGTATGTTAGAGAAGAGTTATGCGCCATGATTCGTTTTTATGAACTATTTATAGTTTAGGACGACTATTTATTATCCATGTATGTAACTTTACGTCTGACACGGTTCCGTTTCCTGTTCTATGTTGCTAGTAATCCAGAAATCAAAGTTAATCCAGCAATTGAACCATTTTTCTCATTGTGAGTCACTGAGGATAATAATGAGCCCAAAATGTAAATGTAGCATACTTCACACAAAGTAAACCGTTAATTGCCCCTGACCCTGACCCTCCCCCCCCTCCTCCCTGGGTTGGGGCAGGAATGCGGGGGTGAAGATGGAGGGTGCGATGCGGCGTGGAGAGGGAAAGCGGTCGTCAGTTTAGC